>CM069907.1:121876542-121988542 GCA_036172215.1 Camellia granthamiana
ATTTTCCATGAGTTGATAGGTCATGACAATCATGGATATTGTCACACATACGGGAGAACTATGCCTCGGAGAGCAGTGTACAAAGATGGTGCAAGGCCATCACAGTCAGCACCCCAGCCATCGACTATTGTTCAGATCACCCAGCAGGTTCGTGCGGAGCTAAGGGATGAGTTGAGGCAGGAGCTGAGGGAGGAGATGAGGGAGGAGATGAGAGCAGAGTTCTCTACACATTTACAGCAGCTGAGAGCTGAGATGATGGCCTTTGTGTCACAGGGGGCAAGTGTGGATCATAACAGACAGGTTCGATATAAATTAAATTGTTTGATAGTTAAATTGTCACACAACATTATATATAAAATTCGAATATGATTAACACATTATGCATTGACTATCATAGGCTCCTGATGCATCGAGTGGCCACCGTGCATTTAGGGAATCTGCAGAAGACGAGAATCCATATACACCACCACCAGAAGATCAGGTATAAAATGTAACTTTACATTCTAAGCTAAAATGTATATTTGCATTCTTTGCATTCTAAGCTAATAGAGTTGTGGGAGAAGACGGGACTCAAATTGGGTTCCCGGATTAGGAGTCAGAGATGGATTTCATTCTAGGCAAACTATTTCTTTAAAAAACTTGAATTCGAGGTGTTAACGTCCCAAAATCACCAAAAGGGGTCGGATTGGCACGAAACTTGGCACACGCGACTGCCTAGGCACGAGAGAGTTGTGGGAGAAGACGGGACTCCAATCGGGTTCCTGGTTTGGGAGTTAGAGCCGTATTTCGGTCTAGGCAAGCTAGTTCCTTAAGAAACTTGAATTCGAGGTGTTGACGGCCCAAAATCACCAAACGGGGTCGGATTGATACGAAACTTGGCACACACGACCGTCTAGGCACGAGAGACTTGTGGGAGAAGACGGGACTCCAATCGGGTTCCTTGTTTGGGAGTTAGAGCCGTATTTCGGTTTAGGCAAGCTAGTTCCTTAAGAAACTTGAATTCGAGGTGTTGGCGGCCCAAAATCACCAAATGGGGTCGGATTGATACGAAACTTGGCACACACGACCGTCTAGGCACGAGAGACTTGTGGGAGAAGACGGGACTCCAATCGGGTTCCCGGTTTGGGAGTTAGAGCCGTATTTCGGTTTAGGCAAACTAGTTCCTTAAGAAACTTAAATTCGAGGTGTTGACGGACCAAAATCACCAAACGGGGTCGGATTGGCACGAAACTTGGCACACACGACCGCCTAGGCACGAGAGACTTGTGGGAGAAGACGGGACTCCAATCGGGTTCCTGGTTTGGGAGTTAGAGCCGTATTTCGGTCTAGGCAAGCTAGTTCCTTAAGAAACTTGAATTCGAGGTGTTGACGCCCCAAAATCACCAAACGGGGTCGGATTGGCACGAAACTTGGCACACACGACCGCCTAGGCACGAGAGAGTTGTGGGAGCAGACGGGACTCCAATCGGGTTCCCGGTTTGGGAGTTGGAGCCGTATTTCGGTTTAGGCAAGTTAGTTCCTTAAGAAACTTAAATTCAAGGTGTTGACGCCCCAAAATCACCAAACGGAGTCGGATTGGCACGAAACTTGGCACACATGACCGCCTAGGCACGAGAGACTTGTGGGAGAAGACGGGACTCCAATCGGGTTCCTGGTTTGGGAGTTAGAGCCGTATTTCGGTCTAGGCAAGCTAGTTCCTTAAGAAACTTGAATTCGAGGTGTTGACGGCCCAAAATCACCAAACGGGGTCGGATTGATACGAAACTTGGCACACACGACCGCCTAGGCACGAGAGACTTGTGGGAGAAGACGGGACTCGAATCGGGTTCCCGGTTTGGGAGTTAGAGCCGTATTTCGGTTTAGGCAAACTAGTTCCTTAAGAAACTTAAATTCGAGGTGTTGACGCCCCAAAATCACCAAACGGGGTCGGATTGGCACGAAACTTGGCACACACGACCGCCTAGGCACGAGAGAGTTGTGGGAGAAGACGGGACTCCAATCGGGTTCCCGATTTGGGAGTTAGAGTCGTATTTCGGTTTAGGCAAGCTAGTTCCTTAAGAAACTTAAATTCGAGGTGTTGACGCCCCAAAATCACCAAACGGAGTCGGATTGGCACGAAACTTGGCACACACGACCGCCTAGGCACGAGAGACTTGTGGGAGAAGACGGGACTCCAATCGGGTTCCTTGTTTGGGAGTTAGAGCCGTATTTCGGTCTAGGCAAGCTAGTTCCTTAAGAAACTTGAATTCAAGGTGTTGACGGCCCAAAATCACCAAACGGGGTCGGATTGATACGAAACTTGGCACACACGACCGTCTAGGCACGAGAGACTTGTGGGAGAAGACGGGACTCGAATCGGGTTCCCGGTTTGGGAGTTACAGCCGTATTTCGGTTTAGGCAAACTAGTTCCTTAAGAAACTTAAATTCGAGGTGTTGACGGCCCAAAATCACCAAACGGGGTCGGATTGGCACGAAACTTGGCACACACGACCGCCTAGGCACGAGAGACTTGTGGGAGAAGACGGGACTCCAATCGGGTTCCCGGTTTGGGAGTTAGAGCCGTATTTCGGTCTAGGCAAAGTAGTTCCTTAAGAAACTTGAATTCGAGGTGTTGACGCTCAAAAATCACCAAAAGGGGTCGGTTTAGCACGAAACTTGGCACACATGATCGCCTAGGCACGAGAGACTTGTGGGAGAAGACGAGACTCGAATCGGGTTTCCGGTTTGGGAGTTAGGGTCGGATTTCTGTGTAGCCAAAATTATTTACTTAACTATCTTTGTAATTATGTAGTAATTAATTTTTTATGTTTTTTTGTAATTAAAATATTAGCACATAATTATATTGTCATTAATTATTTTTATTTTTTTATTTTCAGATATTTCCTGAGTAGCAGTTTGCTTCTTGTGGAATGCAGCCGTGTGAAGATTGCGACGAACTTTTGTTTTTTTAACCCACGGAAGAATTATGAAGAAAACTTGTATTTTTGATTTACGTTATTTAGATTTGTGAACAACATTATGTATGTATTATGCAAAATTATGTGGTTGGATAATTTTGATGATGTGTTGTTATGAATGGAAGAGTACTTTAATTATGGATGAAATTTTATTTATATATAGGAATTTTTATATAATTATATAATTATTGATTATTTTTAGCTATTTTTATTTAATACAGGTAATTTGCATATTTTTAATAATTTTATTGCAGCATTTTTGTTTGAACCAGGTTTTTGCGACGGTAGCGTAGCCGTCGCCAATGATATTGGTAACATTAACAAAAGGCCTTTAGCGACGGTATTTTTACCGTCGCAAATAATATTTTTTTTAGAGACGGCTCATTTTCTATCGCAAATAACAGTATCAACGACGGTATTAAACCCGTCGCAAATAACCACTTTAGCGACGGTAATTGTCCCGTCTCAAATAACCATTTTGCGACGGTAATTTACCGTCGCAAATAAACCCTTTTGCGACGATATTTCAGTGCCGTCTCAAAAACTTGGGATTTTTACACATTAATTGCGACAGTATTTTGCCGTCGCTAAAAGGCATTTTTGCCGTCGCTAAAAGTTTGCGACGGCGTCTTACCGTCGCTAAAGACCTTTAGCTACCCCTTTTTTTTGCGACCCCCCTGTTACCGTCGCTAAAGATTTTTACCGTCGCAAAAAAGCTTTTGCGACGGCGGTTTGGGTATTGGCGACGGTATTTTACCGTCGCAAAAAAGCGATTTTTTTGTAGTGATATTTAAATTGTACCAATTTAATTCATTATATATAAAAATGTTTCAAACTAATCTCAATATTTAAATATCAATCAAATTCGTGTTTATAATATTTAAATATCAATCAGATTCGTGTTTATATAATTTGTTTATTTAAATATATAATTCGTGTTTAAATATATAATTTGTTTATTGACGAAGACGAAGACGAAGCAAGTTGGCAATTCCATGTTCATTTGTAAGGAAATGCTATAGGATGCACACCATATATCTTATCATAAAATGTATAATTTTATTATAAAATTTTGTAACATTAATTAATAAATACGTTATCACGTCATAAATTAGGATTACAAAAAAATATTGTAACTAAATTATAATTTTTTATGACATCAACTATAAAATTTTGAAAATTTAATTACGTCTATTTATGATTAAATTACACATTTTATAATTAATATTACAAATTTTATAATAAAATTACATATTTTAAGTGGATATATGGAATGCAATCCTAAAGGATGCACACTATAAGATTTCTATGTGGTGCAGTGATATGCAGCTGTCAAAGTTATCAATGATACAAAAGTAACCATATTGTGGCCCTGTTTGTCAGCACTTATTTTCAGCTTTCAGCTTAATTTAAGCTGTTTTGATATGTTTGGTTTAGCTTATGCTTATAGCTTATAGCTTTGTGGAAGTCAGAAATCAGCTTATTCTGTGAGCTGGGCTGGATATGCTTTGAAAATAAGCTGGAAATCAGCTTAAGCTGAAAGTTACAAGCTATAAGCTGTTTGGGCATAAGTTATAAGCAGTTTCCCACAGCTCTACCAAACAGGGCCTGTGGTGTAGTGATATGCAGCTGTCAAAGTCATCAATAATACAACTTGTTTTTATTTTTCAGAAAATATTTTTTAAAAAATTTTGCAGTCATATTTTTCATATTTTTTTTATGTTTACTGAATTTTTTTAATATTTTAAACAATTTTTTTACTTTTTAGACACACCTAACATAAATACACTTAAAAAGTAAAAAAATTGTAAAAAAAATCTTTTAAAAATTCACTAAATATCAAAAATACAAAAAAAAAAAAATACAAGAATTCAATACATTTTTTGTATTTTCATGTATTTATTAATTTTTTAAAATATTTTTTCACAAATTTTTTACTTTTTAGATACATCTAACTAAGGTGTATCTAAAGAAGTAAAAAAAATGTTTAAAATTTAAAAAATATTCACTAAAAACAAAAACATACGAAAACTAAAAAACTCAGTTTTCAAAAAACTTAATTCAAAAAACTCAAACCAAAGACACTTATTTTGAGGAAAATATTATGATACACACCCATCAAATATGTATTTTATAATTAAAGAAGAAATTGATATAATTTTATATTTTCTAAGTCATAACTAAATTAAAAAAAATAAAAAAAAAAGGTCATAACCAAATACAACGTGAAATATAACTAAAACATCTCATGAGTCATAATTAAAATAATGTCATAACTAAAAAAAAATGACATAACTAAAAATACATATAGTATAATTTTTTCAAGAGTATGTATATTAAAATTTTCCTTATTTTGATGCACGATAAATAAATGATTATTGGCTTTTGGATTTGATAGTGAAATAAATCTAACCATTGGTTGCTAATTATTAAAAGGAAATGCTATTGTCTACACTTAATTTGTAAAATTTGACAAAATGTATAATTTCATTATAAATTGGCATAATAAAAAATATTATAAATAAGTCATAAATTTTTTTTATATTAATTTATGATGAGATTACGCTTTTGGTGATTGATATTATGAAATTTTACAATAAAATTACATATTTTTATGATAGGATACGTATGATATGTACCCCTAAAAAATACATACCATAAGATTTCCAGCCAAGTTATGAAAATAAGATGTTTTTATAAAAAACAAGCTAGTATTCAATAGTTTTCAAAATCAGAAGATGGTTTTAAAAATAGATTTTCCTCCTTCATCATGTAGGTCAATAATTCACTCAGATTTTACCTTTCCATCGTTGTCGGGATCGATTGAATTGAAAAAGTCTTGTGCCAATTATTGCTTGAGGTTATTTGATGATGGAGTAAACGTCTCCTAATAGATCTTAGCTATCTCAAGCATACCTATACTGTGATGCTCTGCGTCTTTCACCATTTCTCTTTCTTTCATATTTAGGTCTGATTTGGCATGTTTAGAAAATGTTAAAAAGTCAAAAAATCACTATCCTATTTAAGTTACATCATCTTATTTAAGTTCCATCACCTCTCTAACACATCACTTCAAACCCAACCCAAACTCAGACATCCCAAACAACCCCAGTTAGAAGTTTTGATAAAAAAAATATAAAAAATATATATATATATAATTTTATTTTTTATTTAGTTATTATGAAATACGGAAAAGAAAAGAAAGTAAGAGCAAAATACAATCTCACTTTTTATTTTTTAGGTTCACTAAAGTTATTTTCTTTCTCTATTTTTTTACTTAACCAAACATAACTTAGAGTCAATTCTTTTTCCTTCTCTTTTTATTTCCCTTTCCATTTTCATTTTCCTTATCAATTCTCAAACTAAACACGTCCCAATCATCTTTGTGTCAATGGAGGAAGACCAAGACCACAACGAGGAGGATGATGATGATGAAGAAGTTGATTGTCAATATATAAGCAGCAATAGTATTAATCTAGAAAAAAGAAATATATATTTTAAGATTTAGGTTAAAATAGATCATTAGTCCATATAATTTAAGCATTCTACAGTTTTAATTTGAAAAATTTAATCTTTATATTTTTAATTTTGTTAATTTTGTTGTGATATGATCTTTAAGTCATGTGTTATTATGGTTGTCCCCCAACCAAACAAGGCACTAGGATCCACGCACCCATGTACATCAATACATATATTATATATGTACTAGACTCAACTCTTGCAATAATATATCTAAGCTGTATTAATTTCATCATATTATTATACAACTTAGGAACAATATGGGACGCGACGGCGAACAACATGGAAATGGGTCTGGAGGAGAAAGATAGCAACTAGTGGTACGTCGACATGGCGGACGACGAGTGTGGAGTAGTAAGGCAGACGCAACTATATACTTTATTTTTGTGGATAACCTACCAGAATCCATGGGGACCAGAGGGTTATACACCATTTTCTCCAAGTATGGGGTAGTCATGGATGTTTTTCTTCCAAATAAGAGACGAAATGTGACATGATCTCGCTTTGGCTTTGTAAGATACTGTAACAACCCCGACCCATGATTAACGTTAATCCATACTTAATTATGCCTAATAAGAAATTAAAGTGAAGTTTTGCATCATATGTTGCCTTATTTTTGTTTATATCTGTTTAGCGTAGAAAGATCTGTTCATGTTTTCGTTTCGATTTGTGAATTGAGGGCCTTATCGACATCCGATTCAGAAATTGACTTGATTTATGTGTTACTTAGAATTTTTAGAATTTTATGGTAGATTCAATTGAAATTCGATTCGGAATGAAATAATTAGAATAATTAATGCTCATTTGATTAGTGGTAAGTCTAATTAATTAGTCCACAAACCAAGCCTATATAAGGCTTCTATATGCATCACAACTCACCTTTCTTCATCATTTTGTTGATACCAACCGTGAGAGAGAGAAGGGGGAGACTAGAGCCAACTTTGAAGAGAATTGAAGTCAAGATAGCAACTACTAGAGGAATTGAAGGGAATTGGTGAGATTAAGCAAGAGATCACTAGAATTTAAGGAATTGTGGACCCTAGGTAAGGAATCAACCCTTAAGCTTTATGTTAGACTCACTTAAATAAGGAACTAAGAGAATTAAGTGAATCAATGCATGAATTAAGCTAATGAACTAGAAGAGAAGAGCAAATCATGCATGCATGTTCATTTGATCATAATTGAAGTTATTTTCAAGAGAATTCTCACATGCATGTTAGTATCTTGGTTTTGTTCAAGGAATTCAACATGTTTTAGATCTAAACATCTCATTTGATCATGATTCGGAAACTTGGAGCTCAAATCATTTCATGCATGTCATGTTCATGTTATGTTTTCACATTTCAAGCTTGATTTTGTACAATTGAATGTTATTGGGCCTTGATTTTGAGTAATGATTCTTACTTCATGATGTTTTGCAAGTTTATAGGAGTTTCCTTAAGTTTTTGGCCAAGAAACCCTAATTTACAGCTTTGGGGTTGAGTTTGAAGCTTGAAAGCAATTCTGGAAATTCCAGAATTCTGCTTCCACGCTCGAGAGACAAATCCTGCACTCGAGCGACTACCTTTATTTTTGCACTTCCCCTCGAGCCCCGCTCGAGCGTAAAATGCATGTTCCCATAAGTTTGCGTGTTTTGTAGACCGCTCGAGTGACAAAAGTTGCGCTCGAGTGAGGGCATGAGTCTTACGCTCGAGCGAGCATCGAGCGGAAAAATCAAGCAACCAGCACTTTTGCAAAGTTTACAAACCGCTCGAGTGAAGGAATGTGTGCTCGAGCGACCACTCGCATTTTGCAAGTCCGCTCAAGCGAAGGAAGTTGCGCTTGAGGGGGACCCTTATTTCCAGCATTTCTGACTAAGTGTTTTCAAATGCATTTTTGCATCCTCATTACATCCTAGGCATTCCTAAACCAAGATTAAGACACAATAATAAGAGTAAAGGCTAGAAACACACTAAGAACAAAATGAAGCGAGTTATGTACAATCCAAGCTTGTGTTTCAGTATATGTATCAGTTATGTATTGATGTAGATCACGCGCCGTAAACCGTTTGCATTTGCCTGCTCTGTTTGTCTGCACTCGGAGCCATCTGTGAGTAATAACTTAGTAAAGCTATGTTCAACTTTATTTACTTTCTGTATGATAAAATAAGATCTATTTTCCGAAATGCTATGTTCTATACAATGAATGATTGTCCAATTTCTGAAAATGTATTCGTGGCTTCCTTAGTATCATATGATATCTGTTAGCTATTACTCGGTATCTGAGGTTCCATTATGGAACTTATTATATCCGGTATCTGAGCCATCTGTGGGGATATTGGAGCTTTCTGAAGCTATGGTTCCAGGACTACCTCACAAAAGAGAAAACAAGCAACATCTCAGCTCGATTTCACCATAACAGATATGAGCATAGCTGAATGACTGCACTCTTTACTGAATTTTGCCCAAAAATTCTACTTGTAAACTAATACCTTCAGGTCGATACTCAGACTTGCAACTGATACATACATCCTGTAGAGACACACTCCTAATAGCACATACCAAGCAAGTAAGAGCGAAAACACCCCTATGTTGGGGCAGGGTTTCCCTGTCCTATTTTGTCAGGAGCTAGGGTTTCATTATGCACGCAGCGGTTTCAAACAACTTACATTCGGGTAAGCAACATGTCCTAGTTTAGAATGGTCTTTATGGCTTTCGATATGCAACTAGGTCGAATGGTCAAAAAGGGTGCCTCGGTAAAAACCAAGGTTTGTGTTTCCATGGTGGCAGAGCCCATAACCGGTCAGCCTTATGGCACGTTTTTCTAAGTGAGCCTCCGGCAAACCGTTCAAGAATAGCAGACGGCAAACACGGTGTCCTAAGCGCAACAATGCAAATGCAATGCAAAGAAACACATAAGTGTAAATAAAACAACATATCATGATGTTCGAGTCAAGTTCTCTAAGTCGCTAGAAACTGTAGACCATCTGAACTCCCTCCACGCGCCCCCCTTTCGAAGAGGACGCAAATTAGGTTCTAGCTACTACAGTTCAGACTCCTATCACGGTTTTGAATCTAATCTCACAAAGTGCAATGTAAGACTGATAAATCACCAAAGAGTCTAAATCCGGCAAATTATTTTGGAAAATCGATTTTAATCGAAAAGCGCCAAACATGGACTGCTTTGCCAGATTTCAGAGTCGCCACCTAAATATTTTATTTTGGGAAAATTTAGGAAATCCTGACTCGTGCCTAAGGTCACGTGTCCGTCATCACCAAAGTTTCCTCGGCTCGGGAACTTGGGCACGAGAGGGAAAGGTCCTGAAATGAGCACCCCCCCTCGCCTGATCAAAGATCGGCCTCTACTAAATATGATATGTTGTTTTTATAAACACGTGTTCTTATTCTTGTTTATTAGCTAACCTTACTATGTGATGCGCACAATATACAAGTATAGACTCAATCGCAAGAATTGGAACAAAACATCTCATGTTTGTTTTTCGAAAATGGTTTGAAAGATGCTACCCTTAAGTAGGCTAAGACGCGGATTTGCCACCCTCAAGTGGGCTTAAAACGTGATTTGCCACAAACACGTGGGCTTAAAATGCACATTTTGATGAATTGTTCCAATTCAAGCAATGAAGCCTTCATCCACAGGCATTTATGCAGTTAAACTGTTAAGCAGTTAGCCTCATGGCAAGCATGTTATCATGGCAGTCACTTACACACATGCAAGGATGCTAAAGCATAAACACTTACAGTGTACTCCGAGCCAAAACAGAAGCTAGTTAGTAATCAATGCATGATCCTAGCTATGTTAAAATGCCTAATGCAACACATGCAAAAATGCAACTATGTAGGCTCGGCTATCTAAGATGGCATATGAATGTAACACTCGATAACATGCTTCGAAACACGTATCCAAGTAAATGTATTGAAATACGATGCAGTTTGAATGATGCGCCGAGCCCGGTGCATGCAATACGAATGAATGATGCACGCATGCAAAGCATAAGGTATGCTAATTGAAAAATGTCCTAAACTAGCCACTGAAAGCGGGTAAATAAAAGGGAGAAAGACGTGGGGTTGGAAGACATTCACACACATACGTACACTTATTACAACATTTGCCCTCTCAACGGAGGGTCCGCATACAAGCTAAGTTAATCTAAGCTAAGCTAAGCAATTAATCTAATTAAGCTAATTAGACTAATTATTACACAACCAAATTGAATGACTAGGTACAACTAATTATTACATCACTTTAACTAATTAATAAATTAATTAAGTTACAAAAAAAAAATGCTAACTAACAAGTAAACATTTAAACTAAGCTGCTCCAACTCTGTTTGAAGAAGAAAAGGATGCATGCTCGCACTCAGTTGCTCGCCTCGAAACACTTTCCAGTTTGCTCTTTCGGAGGCTCTGTTTACAGGGTGTCTTCAAGAACTTACTGCTGAAACTTACCAAATCAAGGCTAAGGAATGCACTAGTGGCCTGCCGGCCATGAGGAGCTACTGCCAGCTACCTGTCGGCCAAGAGTAGGCACTGCCGGCCATGAATGGGAGGGTGCCGGCCACCAATGTGGCCCTGCCAGCCACTGGTGTGCTGTGACACCATACTGCAACAAAGCATAGGATAGAGGAAAGGGAGGGTCTCCCAAGGGTATGTACGTACTGTGCCACTCCATATCACTTCAAAACATCAATGGAGGGGCATCATTGGATCCAAGAGCATCAACTGAGCATCTCAATGCATGATGGCCAAAGATCCAATTTGCACAAATTCGATGAATGCACAACGAACAAAACACTAAGACCACAACCTTATCATGAGTGATCAAAGGCAATGGAGACAAAGGAAGATTGGCTCATTTTCATCACTTTGAGTATGAAACGGACCAATCCACCTTGTGTTCAACATAATGTCCAGTTGAACATGATGCAATGCAAACAACATATGTAATGCATGCTCAAATGCTAAATACATCATGCTAGTAAAGAGCATCACTCAATAGACATGTATTATCAATCTCAAATGACTAAACCAGCCATGGGCAGAGCTAAACCATGCCAGAATAATAGTCTAAACATGCTGAAATGGGATCTCAAAATGCTAGACAAGCATGCACGCATGTTGGCTTATAAGCAAAACATAATACACAACCCTCAAAAACTATGAAGAAGTGAAGTATATGAGAGTGACTATACTATATTCACTGAAATTACACGCCAAATGGTGCCATACCATGCAAACATCACATGCACAACATGTTAAAGGCCCCAAAACTCAAAGCTAGTCAAGGCCCTTTACACTACAACCATATTAAGCAATGCTCAAATGACCTTAACCATTCAAAACAGTCCTAAGGCAGGTCAAAACAGTAGCAAAAACATGCTAGACTCGCAGCATAGATGGCAAGAAAAATATGCTCATTTGATGGCTCACAAACAAGGCATAAGGGCACAACTCTTACACACAATGAAAGAGTGATAAACATGAGAGTATGACAGAAGTTTATGCTCTGAAATCATATATCAAATGATGCTATATCACACAAATGTCACAAATAGGGCATGCTAGGGGTCTTAAAACACAAGACTAGCAAAGCCATTTGCACTATAGCCCTGCAAGGCTAGCCATACATGACCAAGACCACTTAAAACAGACCTCAAGCATGTTAAATCAGTGGCAAAAATGTGCTGGAGCAAAGCTAACACATGCTAGAATGATGAACAAAAGCATGAAGCATGTTAGGCCAACAAGCATGATTGCACTACAAGTACCAAAAGCATGCAAGAGGTGACCAAATCAGCCTAAAACAGAGTTATGGCAAATAATGGCTAAAAACATGCTTGAACTAAGCAAATTCAAGGCACAAAGACATGCTACTTTGCAAGGCTACAAGTAGGATTACACTACAAGTACAAGAAGCATGCAAGAGGTGACCAAACCAGCCCAAAACAGAGTTATGGCAGGTCTAAAAAGTCACAAAAAAGTACTTGAACAAACCCACAAAGAAGTAGAAACACATGCTCATTTGGTGGGCCATTAACACGAGCAAGCAAGACAAGAGGAGGGGGGGACCCCCCTCCTATTTGAGGCCTCAAAACAAGTTTTCTACCACTGAAATTTCTCTAGAATTCAGTGGTTAAAAGGCCAAAATAAGATGGTTTCAAAAGCTTTAAAGGAAGGCAAGAAGCTTAGCATATAAGCCACCAAAGAGGGTGAAACACCCCTAACTCCAAAAACACTTTAAACTACCATTTTTAAGCCTTAAAAAAAAGATTTTTGTAGTTGACAACTAGGCCAAAATCAGCATGAAAAGGTGGCCAAGGTTGTGCACAAAAATAAGCTTAAAAGAGGGAGAAGCTCACCCTTGAAGCACAGCAGCAAACAGCCAACAAACAGCCACTTTTCTTGAACCAAAACCACCTTTAGCAGCCCAAAACAAGTTCCAAGGGACCTCAGCCCAATGGTGATAAAGTCTTCTTAAGGGTTGATAGGTTGAAGATGGTTGTATGCAAGCCTTCAAGCACAAAATCCTTAGAGAGAGTGAAATCTAGAGAGAGTTTCTAGAGAGAGAGGCTCCCAAATCTTTTGCCAAATTGTTCTCCAAATGTTCTAACCCTTGAATATGAGATAGTCGACTTCATTATATAGCAAAAATGGAGCATTTGGTCGAAAATATCTCAAGAGAGACAGTTGGAGCAAGCTGGAGCAAAATATTTGTCCAAAACTGCTTTCTACTATCTGTGGCCGGCACTGTACCATTGTTGGCTGGCACTTGACCATAGATGGCCGGAAGGGGTCACTCTTGGACGGCATGGGGCCGGCATTGGCCATTCATGGCCGGCACACTCCCATAGAGGCCGGCAGCAAAAATCAGTCCTAGTCTCTGACTTGAAGCAAGCCTAACTCCTTCATCTGGATGCCTTTTCAGGTCATTCTTGTGTCCAGAATGAAGCCCCGGAAGTAAGATTTCCAATGGTGGAAGCGTCACATGAAAATTCCAAGTGTGCTAATAGATATCCCTCTTTTAGTGAAGATTGCTCAGCTTCTAGCAAACCGGATTGATGCCTGACTTTAACCAACCATACCTCTCCCATCCGGACTCGACTTTAGGAGATTCTTGAGTGAAAAATGAAGCCCCGAAAGTCTTCTTTCCAACGGTGGTGGTCTCATAGCTGAAATCCAACTGTGCAAATGAATAGGCCTGATTCAGCGAGGGCTGCTCGACTCTCTTTTAACGATTCATGCCTAACTCCTTCCCCAACTGGGTTTCTTCCTTCTCCTCTTCTTTTCTTCAACTCCAAACCCCTAAGCAAGGTGTTTTGAAAGATTTTTTAGAGATTTCACCTCTCTTTCATTCATTTCCACTTTGTCCTAGCTCGGTTTACCAAAAAGCGTAACATTTAACGAAATGTGAGCCTCGGAGCGTCGCAGAAACCTTTTTCAAAATGTTTTGAAAGAGAGGGTTTTAAGATCTAAAATCTTTTGATCAAGAAATGGGGTGTGAGGTTTGGATTTGGAGTTCTCCTTGCCGAAGAAATCGAACCTTTGTATAGCATAGCCTGCATCACTAAGTAAGCAATCAGCGGCGCCCAAGTCTTAAGGGCGGTCAAAAATGGGATGTCTACAGTTGCCCCTCTTTGACAGAGCTCAGAGTCAAGAAGTGACGTGAATGAATGTCAAAACCCAGAGATGACCCATTTTTGACAAGGCCGAAGACTTGGACAAACAAACAAAATACAGATAAACAAATAGTTGGGCTCGCAGGCTGCCTACGTATCCTTTTGCAAGGAATCAAACCAGCGTAGTTCAGGGGCAAGATGCAAAATGATACACAATATAACAGAACAGTGTAAATGACATACAATGTAATTAAACAATGCAAATGATATGCAATATAATTGAGATAATCAAACCACAAGCAGTGCAAAACCACACAAATATCATAAAGGGATGGAGATGCAAAATCAAACTACGTTTAACATAGAAAAGAAGTGGGCATGAGCCGAACGACGCCTAACACAGGCTAAATGCCTACATCCTCAATACTGGCCTCAACGCAGCATGGATGCTTACACATAACAGAACCATGTTTCAACGTGAAAGGGGTGCGAGCATATGCAAAACTATGTGTTTCGCAGAGATACCACAAAATACAAATAATTGGGTGGCATGATATAAGTGAGGAATGATCTGCTGAGGAAAGATCGTGATCCTAAATGCTGGATGCAACAAAACAAAATATGATGCAATGAATGAAGTGAATAAGGCGCACGGCCAAACCACATTTTGCCTAGAAAAGGCATAGACACAAAATAGACCATGTCTAACACAGAAAAGGTGCCGACACCCTCAGACCACAATTCTCTTAGTGGAATAGGCGCGTACACATAATCACAGAACCATGCTTTAATGCGAAAAGTATGGACACATGCCAGACTAAGCTTAACATGGAAAGGATGCAGGCGATACAATGGATATGCAGTAGATGCATGCAATAGATGCTATATGCAATGCAATGTAGTAGCTAAAATGCAATGTAATAGCTATGAAGTGAAGGTACCTTACAGGGGCAATTAGCAATGACTTACCTCATGCTGCTGGGGATCTTCCCCTTTCTTGCATCTTGCGTTTCCGAACCACAGGTACTACTTTTCTCCCTGGCTATGGTCGTAGCTTTCCCTACTCTCCAACAGGGTGACAGACTAGGTTGGTTCAGTATCCAAAATTGAAGCGCATACACGCTACCTCAACCTATGGGGCTGCCATACAGATTTCAAGCCGAGGATACGCCCCTGGGTATTTAAACCAGACTTTAGTCTTGGAAATTCCGAACCTTTGCGTTCTAGGCAACAGCCATTCAAACTCTAGTTTCCACCATCTCAGTTGATCTCTTAGGAACTCACCGCAAACATAGGCAGGTGGCTATACCAGACCACCGAAAGTTGTTCGGGCATGACAAACACCAAAGGAATTGCACCTTTAGAGGATTTAAGGTCTCCTAGACCAGAGAGTGCACAAGACAGTGCGAAGAAAAAAAAAATAAAAAATAATGTGCACAAGACAGTGCGAGCGAGGTTGAATGAATGCACAAAACAGTGCGATGCAGGTGAAATGCACAAGATAGTGCGATGCAATGCACTAACAAATGCAGGTAAGGTGCGCAAGAAAGCACGATACGCAAGAAAGCACGAACAGGTTCTATGCAAAAGATACGAGCATTTTCTATGCAAGAATAGGAGCATGTAATGAAATGCACAAGATAGTGCGATGCGCAAGAAAGCGCGAGTGTAAACTGCACAAAACAGTGCGATGCGCAAGAAAGCATGAGTGTAAATGCAGGATTTTAAGGTCTCCTAGACCAAAGAATGCACATGACAGTGCGATGCGCAAGAAAGCGCAAGTGCAGAAGAAAGTGCGATGCGCAGGAAAGCGCGAGTGCACAAGAAAGTGCGATGCACAAGAAAGCGTGAGTGCACAAGAAAGTGCGATGCACAAGAAAGCGCGAGTGTAAACTACACAAAAAAGTGCGATAAAATGCATGTTCTAAGTCCGTAAGATGCACAAAAAAGTGCGATAAAATGCATTTTCTATGCAAGTGAAGTGCACAAAAAAGTGCGATAAAATGCATTTTCTATGCAAGTAAGGTGCACAAAAAAGTGCGATAAAATGCATTTTTTATGCAAGTGAAGTGCATTTTCTATGCGAAAGATACGAGTATTTTCTATGCAAGTATGGAAGAGTGCATTTTCTATGCAAAAGATACGAGCATTTTCTATGCAAGTATGGGGGCATTTTCTATGCATGAAACAAGTGCATATTCTATGCAATATTGAAAGCATGTTCTATGCAAGAATCATAAACGATGCGCGGCACGCATGCAATAGAAGCGTATATGAAAGTGCACATTCTATGCAATAGAGGGGCATGAAATATGTACTTTGGTGCCTCCGATTTACCTCTTAGAGGACTTTACAACATATTCAGCTCAAAAAGGACACACTCTGTTCATACTGGCGAGAGATAACATCTGCGGCTGCTTTAATTACCATTCTGACTTGAAGCAGGCTTAAGCTTGGGGTCGAGATACACTCATACTCCAGAGAAAGGTGAGGCCTGACAAGATGCACTTGGAATTCAGTCTCGGAATTTGCTGGAGTTGAAACACACTAAGATGCTCCAAATTTTCCCTCTTTTCTTTTGCTTTGCAGTCCGTAACCTATGTAGCTTCAGATAGGTCCTTGTTCTACTGTTCTCACATGGCCTGGGTTAAACCCTGCGGTTTATGAAAGAAAGAATCTTGTTTTGTACAAATGTGGAGAATGGCACAGCACTCTGAGCACAAAACGATTTGTTTTTGAAATGAAATCAAGAAATGAGTTCTAAACCGGGTATTAAGCCTACGACTGACCACAGCCAAAATGACTCAACAAAGAGGAAAGACAAGGGTAAAATAACCTGAACACATCTATTGACACTCGAAACGACTCAAAACAAGAATCGAGACAAACAAAACAAAAGACACAACACTCAGACGTATTCCAACAGTGGGAGACCTTTCAGTTCACGAGGAGCCATTTTCTCTGGGTATTGTTTCCCACCGTTTCTCACTTGTGATTCTCACATCACTTGGCACTCAATCTCTTTTTCTCTGAAAAAGCCCTTTTCTCACTTTTTCTGTCAACGCACATCTCTCTATTATTTAATCTCTCTTCTTTTTTTTTATCCCTCCCCTGGGTGGTTGATGGATAAACAAGAATGTTGTGGGCTCTTACCCCTAGTATTCAACTAGATTCTCTTTCTTTCGCTCACAACAGTGAGTTTCTCCCACAGAGCGGTTGTGATGCGACAAGATGCGTAGCAGTTTTGCAATCGACATCGGTTGACGAGGTCCTTGGCCAGTATGGATGTGATTAGACCTGTCCAGATGACGAAGTGGAATGCCCTGATCCATTCCATTTCATGCTTCGCACTTAGCTTGATACCTCGTTGCTTGGAGGATGTGAGAGCTTTCGGCCCTTTGCTGTTAGCTTCAGTTGTGCCCTTTTTGGCGAATATGGTGCCCTTTCTGGCAAGTATGTTGACAACGGAAAAAGACAGAAAACCTGACTCAGCTGTGCCCCTAGTTAATCATTTTGACCATTTTTTGTTTTGGCTTTCTACTAAAACAATTTTGCTCAACATGAAAGTTAGATTAACATGCTTGTTCGATTTTTTGATTTGAAATCATGCAAGTCAGGTTGTGAGCACTGAAAATTTTCCTTTTTTGGGTCCAAGAAATGGTCCAGTTTTGGAAAAATGGGATAATTTTCGAGAAAATTAGTCAACCTCATTAAAAATCATCAAAACTGTTTTGCAAATGGCCACTGCTCGACCAACACGAAATCTACTCTTGAGATGCACAACCTCAGATCTGAAACAAAGAAAAATTGCTCCTTGTCTGAATGGCACTGCATGGCACCAAATCTAGCAACGAAAAGTTGCCCCTTGTTTGAATGGCAACTCACAGCAACAGAAAGTTGCCTCTTGTCTGAATAGCGCCGCAGCATACTGTAACCAGTCTCATAGTGACAATCACAACCGAACTCTCAGATACAGGGAAGACAAAGATGATCAGAACCATTACATGGACATAGTCGATTTGGAAGTATTTATGGCTAGACTTCAGAATGAAGTTGCCTACGTATCCCAAACATGGGAATCAAGCCTGACGTAGTTCCAGGTTAAGATACACTCAGGTATTAACCTCTCCTTTTGCGCTCTAACTTTTGCCAAGGCCGCCCTTCCGAGTTTTCAACCTTACGAGCTTTGTTTTTCTTTTCTTTTCATTCTTTTCTTTTCTTTTCTTTTCTTATTTTCATTTCTTCTTTCATTTTCTTCATTTTCTTCATTTTTGTTCTTTTCTTCTTTTCTGCTCTAACTTTTGCCTGGGTCGCCCTTACGGGTTTTCGGCCCAGTGAGCCTCTCAAGGATAGAAAAGTTTAACTTGTCCATGTTGATTAGTTCTAAGATCTTGAAGCCATCTGAATCCAGGAGAATGGCTGTTGTTCGCTGATGATGTAGGAGTCCATCTAACCGGGTTTGAATTTGTCCATAGTGTTGTGGATGGGAGCTTGATTGTCCTTCAGCAAAAACTTTCTTCTTTTCTCTATTCTGGGATTTGGCATTCTTGCCGATCTTCGTTGGTTTACGGAATGACTCATCTTTTGAATTTTTGAGCAAATTTGACATTTTTGACCCTAGTTCAAGAGTTACTTCTGATCTAGCTTCGCAAGCTTCCTTTGATCACATCTGACCTTCTTGCCCCTAGTTCAAGGGTTGCTTCCAATCTGGCCTGGCAGGCCTCCTTTGATGTCATATGACCTTATTGCCCCTGGTTCATGGGCTACTTCAAATTTGGCCATACAAGCTTCACATTGTGGTTGACCGTTGAACATTCTGAATATAAGTTCAAGGTTCGAAAGCAAAAGGGGATGAGTCTCGAGGCTGAGAATGATCCTATGCTGCACAATCTCAAGAGCGATTCAACACAGGTCTTCGCAGGACCACGCAAAACATTTTTTGAAATCTTTTAAGAAAGCGACTAGTCGCTCGTGAAGACAGTGTAGAACCAATCTGGATCAAGCCAGGATCTTTCTCAGTACTCACATTAACAAACATGATCTCGTTCATTAAGGGCTTAGCATGTCTCTCTTTCTCTTAGTTGATCAAATTTTTGCAAATCCTGAGGAATTCCTCCCTCTTTGTTTTCACCACAGTGTTTGAAAAGTTTTGAAAAACTTAGGTCAATGCAATGATTTCAAGGCACAGAAAAGTAGGTGAAAAGCATTGCCGCTTCATTCAAACTTGCTGGCACAAATGGCTCAAGGCAGAAACAAACACAAAAGCGTGAAAATCACTGCTGTTTCATTCAAATCTTCTGGTGCAACTGGCTTCATAGCAGAAACAGACTCAAAAGAAAGAGTGCAAAAGACAAACACAAAACAAGCAAGTGGTGTCCGAGGTAACACCCCCGAAATCACCCGACTCAAACACAACAGGACTGACTCGATACAACAAGACAGACTCGACTAAGTCAGTACAAAAAAGACTAACTCAATACAATACAACAAGACTGACCCAATACCCAAGTCAGAAAGTGAAAGTACAAAGCATTCGTAAATTGCTCAAAATAGTGCGTGCCATTCCCACGTCTGGAGTAGATCGAGCGCCATCAATAGGTGATTCACCTCCCGATCATATAATCACATTATGCCCCAAGTTCATCGATCCAGTACCGATAGACTTTCCATGACTTGATGCGACGATGACCTTACTGATAAATGACGGAACAGTAGAACCGGTGAGCCCTGTTTGGCCGTTCTTTGCCTTGCCTCTAGCAAAAGAAACACTGGTTGCCCTTGAATGGAATCTCTGACCTGACAAAGTCTATCAACACAAGTCCAATGTACCCGGGGGATATTGGAGCCTTCTGAAGCCATAGTTCCAGGACTACCTCACAAAAGAGAAAACAAGCAGCATCTTAGCTCGATTTCACCAGAACATATATGAGCATAGTTGAATGACTGCACTCTTTACTAAATTCTGCCCCAAAATTCTGCTTGTAAACTGATACCCTCAGGCCGATACTCAGACTTGCAATTGATACATACATCCTGTAAAGACATACTCCTAACAGCACATACCAAGCAAGTAAGAGCGAAAACACCCCTATGTTGGAGTAGGGTTTCCCTGTTCTATTTTGTCAGGAGCTAGGGTTTCACTACGCACGCAGCGGTTTCAAACAACCTACATTCAAGTAAGCAACCTGTCCTAGTTTGGAATGGTCTCTATGGCTTCCGATATGCAACTAGGTCGAATGGTCAAAAAGGGTGCCTCGGTAAAAACCAAGGTTTGTGTTTCCATCGTGGCAGAGCCCGTAACCGGTCAGCCTTATGGCATGCTTTTCCAAGTGAGCCTCTGGCAAACCGTTCAGGAATAGCAAACGGCAAACACGGTGTCCTAGGTGCAACAATGCAAATGCAATACAAAGAAACACATGAGTGTAAATAAAACAACATATCATGATGTTCGAGTCAAGTTCTCTAAGTTGCTAGAAACTGTAGACCACCTGAACTCGCTCCGCGCGCCCCTCTTTCAGAGAGGGCACGAATTAGGTTCTAGCTACAACAGTTTAGACTCCTGTCATGGTTTTGAATCTAATTTCACAAAGTGCAATGTAAGACTGATAAATCACCAAAGAGTCTAAATCCGGCAAATCGTTTTGGAAAATCGATTTTAATCAAAAAGCGCCAAACATGGACTGCTTTGCCAGATTTCAGAGTCGCCACCTAAATATTTTATTTTGGAAAAATTTAGGAAATCCTGACTCGTGCCTAAGGTCACGTGTCCGTCATCACCAAAGTTTCCTTAGCTCGGGAACTTGGGTACGAGAAGGGAAGGTCCTGAAATGAGCACCCCCGCTCGCCCGATCAAAGATCGGTCTCTACTAAACATGATATGTTGTTTTTATAAACACACGTGTTCTTATTCTTGTTTATTAGCTAACCTTACTATGTGATGCGCACAGTATACAAGTATAGACTCAATCGCAAGAATTGGAACAAAACATCTCATGTTTGTTTTTTGAAAATGGTTTGAAAGATGCTATCCTCAAGTAGGCTAAGACGCGGATTTGCCACCCTCAAGTGGATGAATTGTTCCAATTCAAGCAATGAAGCCTTCATCCACAGGCATTCATGCAGATAAACCGTTAAGCAGTTAGCCTTATGGCAAGCATGCTATCATGGCAGTCACTTACACACATGCAAGAATGCTAAAGCATAAACACTTACAGTGTACTCCGAGCCAAAATAGAAGCTAGTTAGTAATCAATGCATGATCCTAGCTATGTTAAAATGCCTAATGCAACACATGCAAAAATGCAACTAAGTAGGCTCGGCTATCTAAGATAGCATATGAATGCAACACTCGATAACATGCTTCGAAACACGTATCCAAGTAAATGTACTGAAATACGATGCAGTTTGAATGATGCGCCGAGCCCGGTGCATGCAATATGAATGAATGATACACCCATGCAAAGCATAAGGTATGCTAATTGAAAAATGTCCTAAACTAACCACTGAAAGCGGGTAAATAAAAGGGAGAAAGACGTGGGGTTGGAAGACATTCACACACATACGTACACTTATTACAACATTTGCCCTCTCGACGGAGGGTCCGCATACAAGCTAAGTTAATCTAAGCTAAGCTAAGCAATTAATCTAATTAAGCTAATTAGACTAATTATTATACAACCAAATTGAATGACTAGGTACAACTAATTATTACATCACTTTAACTAATTAATAAATTAATTAAGTTACAAAAAAAAAAAAATGCTAACTAACAAGTAAACATTTAAACTAAGCTGCTCCGGCTCTGTTTGAAGAAGAAAAGGATGCATGCTCGCACTCCGTTTCTCGCCTCGAAACACCTTCCGATTTGCTCTTTCAGAGGCTCTGTTTACAGGGTGTCCTCAAGAACTTGCTACTGAAACTTACCAAATCAAGGCTAAGGAATGCACCAGTGGTCTGCCAGCCATGAGGAGCTACTGCCAGCTACTTGTCGGCCAAGAGTAGGCACTGCCGGCCATGAATGGGAGGGTGCTGGCCACCAATGTGGCCCTGCCGGCCACTGGTGTGCTGTGACACCATACTGTAACAAAGCATAGGATAGAGGAAATGGAGGGTCTTCCAAGGGTATGTACGTACTGTGCCACTCCATATCACTTCAAAACATCAATGGAGGGGCATCATTGGATCCAAGAGCATCAACCGAGCATCTCAATGCATGATGGCCAAAGATCCAATTTGCACAAATTTGATGAATGCACAACGAACAAAACACTAAGACCACAGCCTTATCATGAGTGATCAAAGGCAATGGAGACAAAGGAAGATTGGCTCATTTTCATCACTTTGAGTATGAAATGGACCAATCCACCTTGTGTTCAATATAACGTTCGGTTGAACACGATGCAATGCAAACAACATATGTAATGCATGCTCAAATGCTAAATACATTATGCTAGTAAAGAGCATCACTCAAGAGGCATGCATTATCAATCTCAAATGACTAAACTAGCCATGGACAGAGCTAAACCATGCCAGAATAATAGTCCAAACATGCTGAAATGGGAGCTCAAAATACTAGACAAGCATGCACGCATGTTGGCCTATAAGCAAGACATAATACACAACCCTCATAAACTATGAAGAAGTGAAGTATATGAGAGTGACTATACTATATTCACTGAAATTACACGCCAAATGGTGCCATACCATGCAAACATCACATGCACAACATGTTAAAGGCCCCAAAACTCAAAGCTAGTCAAGGCCCTTTACACTACAACCATATTAAGCAATGCTCAAATGACCTTAACCATTCAAAATAGTCCTAAGGCAGGTCAAAACAGTAGCAAAAACATGCTAGACTCGCAGCATAGATAGCAAGAAAAATATGCTCATTTGATGGCTCACAAACAAGGCATAAGGGCACAACTCTTACACACAATGAAAGAGTGATAAACATGAGAGTATAACAGAAGTTTATGCTCTGAAATCATATATCAAATGATGCTATATCACACAAATGTCACAAATAAGGCATGCTTGGGGTCTTAAAACACAAGACTAGCAAAGCCATTTGCACTATAGCCCTGCAAGGGTAGCCATACATGACCAAGACCACTTAAAACAGACCTCAAGCATGTTAAATCAGTGGCAAAAATGTGCTGGAGCAAAGCTAACACATGCTAGAATGATGAACAAAAGCATGAAGCATGTTAGGCCAACAAGCATGATTGCACTACAAGTACCAAAAGCATGCAAGCGGTGACCAAATCAGCCAAAAACAGAGTTATGGCAAATAATGGCTAAAAACATGCTTGAACTAAGCAAATTCAAGGCACGAAGACATGCTACTTTGCAAGGCTACAAGTAGGATTACACTACAAGTACAAGAAGCATGCAAGAGATGACCAAACCAGCCCAAAACAGAGTTATGGCAGGTCTAAAAAGTCACAAAAAAGTACTTGAACAAACCCACAAAGAAGTAGAAACACATGCTCATTTGGTGGGCTATTAACACAAGCAAGCAAGACAAGAGGATGGGGGGACCCCCCTCCTATTTGAGGCCTCAAAACAAGTTGTCTACCACTGAAATTTCTCTGGAATTCAGTGGTTAAAAGGCCAAAATAAGATGGTTTCAAAAGCTTTAAAGGAAGGCAAGAAGCTTAGCATATAAGCCACCAAAGAGGGTGAAACACCCCTAACTCCAAAAACACTTTAAACTACCATTTTTAAGCCTTAAAAAAAAAAGATTTTTGTAGTTGACAACTAGGCCAAAATCAGCATGAAAAGGTGGCCAAGGTTGTGCACAAAAATAAGCTTAAAAGAGGGAGAAGCTCACCCTTGAAGCACAGCAGCAAACAGCCAACAAACAACCACTTTTCTTGAACCAAAACCACCTTTAGGAGCCCAAAACAAGTTCCAAGGGACCTCAGCCCAATGGTGATAAAGTCTTCTTAAGGGTTGATAGGTTGAAGATGGTTGTATGCAAGCCTTCAAGCACAAAATCCTTAGAGAAAGTGAAATCTAGAGAGAGTTTCTAGAGAGAGAGGCTCCCAAATCTTTTGCCAAATTGTTCTCCAAATGTTCTAACCCTTGAATATGAGATATTTGGCTTCATTATATAGCAAAAATGGAGCATTTGGTCGAAAATATCTCAAGAGAGACAGCTGGAGCAAGCTGGAGCAAAATATCTGTCCAAAACTGCTTTTTGCTATCTGTGGTCGGCACTGTACCACTGTTGGCCGGCACTTAACCATAGATGGCCGGAAGGGGTCACTCTTGGATGGCATGGGGCCAGCATTGGCCATTTATGGCCGGCACACTCCCATAGAGGCCGGCAGCAAAAATCAATCCTAGTCCCCGACTTGAAGCAAGCCTAACTCCTTCATCTGGATGCCTTTTCAGGTCATTCTTGTGTCCAGAATGAAGCCTCGGAAGTAAGCTTTCCAATGGTGGAAGTGTCATATCAAAATTCCAAGTGTGCTAAGAGATATCCCTCTTTTAGTGAAGACTGCTCAGTTTCTGTCCAACCGGATTGATGCCTAACTTCAACCAACCATACCTCTCCCGTCCGGACTCGGCTTCAGGAGATTCTTGAGCGAAAAATGAAGCCCCAGAAGTCTTCTTTCCAACGGTGGTGGCCTCATAGCTGGAATCCAAGTGTGCAAATGAATAGGCCTGATTCAGCGAGTGTTGCTTGACTCTCTCGTAACGATTCATGCCCAACTCCTTCCCCAACTGGGTTTCTTCCCTCTCCTCTTCTTTTCTTCAACTCCAAACCCCTAAGAAAGGTGTTTTGAAAGATTTTTCAGACCTCTCTTTCATTCATTTCCACTTTGTCCTGGCTCGGTTTACCGAAAACCGTAACATTTAACGAAATGTGAGCCTCGGAGCATCGCAGAAACCCTTTTCAAAATATTTTGAAAGAGAGGGTTTTAAGATCTAAAATCTTTTGATCAAGAAATGGGGTGTGAGGTTTGGATTTGGAGTTCTCATTGCCAAAGAAATCGAACCTTTGCATAGCATAGCCTGCATCACTAAGTAAGCAATCAGCGGCGCCCAAGTGTTAAGGGCGGTCAAAAATGGGGTGTCTACAGCTAGCTAACATTTATATGAATGAGATTGTGAGATTACATAGTGTGTCAGTATCTATTGTATCTGACCGAGATTCGAAGTTCATTTCAAGATTCTAGCAGAGTCTACAACAAGCTTTAGGAACCGAATTGAGACTGAACAGTGCTTATCATCCACAGACAGACAACCAAACTGAACGAACAAATCAGACTTTGGAAGATATGCTACGAATGTGTGTATTGGACTTCCAGGGGAATTGGGAGACCTATTTACCATTGGCCGAGTTTGTGTATAACAACAACTACCATTCAAGTATCGGTATGGCTCCTTACGAAGCTTTGTATGGTAGAAAATGCCAATCTCTGATATGTTGGGCCGAGGTAGGTGATAGACCTTTGTTGGGACAGGAACTGGTGCAAGAAACGACTAAAAATGTAAAATTGATTCAGCAAAGATTGAAAACTACACAAAGTCACCAAAAGAGTTATGCTCATGTCTGAAGAAGAGATAGAGAATATGAAGTCGGAGATCACGTGTTTATCAAAATAACTTCGATGAAAGGCCAAACACGATTTGGGGTAAAAGGAAAGCTAGCACCAAGATACATTGGCCCGTATGAAATTTTAGAGAAAATCAATTCAGTAACATACCGACTAACCTTAACTTCGGTGATGGAGCATATGCACAACATTTTTCATGTTTCAATGCTTTGAGATTACTTATGAGACCCGCTCCATGTGATAGAACCGACTTATGTGCTTCTGAAAGATGATTATACATACGAAGAGAGGCCAATACATATCGTTAACTGTCGAATCAAAAGATTGAGGAACAAGGAAATTCCCTTAGTAAACGTTGACCAGAAAAACCATCGGGGGACCAATGCAACTTGGGAGATAGAGGAGGATATGATGAAAGAATACCCTTAATTGTTCCCTTTGAACTCGGTATTCTTCCAAACTGAAGGTAATTCGAGTTTGAAGGACTAAACTCTTTAAGGGGGAAGACTGTAACAACCTCGACCCATGATTAATGTTAATCCATACTTAATTATGCCTAATAAGAAATTAAAGTGACGTTTTGCATCACATGTTGCCTTATTTGTGTTTATACTTGTTTAGCGTAGAAAGATCTGTTCATGTTTTCGTTTCGGTTTGCGAATTGAGGCCTTATCGGCATCTAATTTAGAAATTGACTTGATTTATGTGTTAATTAGAATTTTTAGAATTTTATGGTAGGTTCAATTGAAATTCGATTCGGAACAAAATAATTAGAATAATTAATGCTCATTTGATTAGTGGTAAGCCTAATTAATTAGTCTACTAACCAAGCCTATATAAGGCTTCTATATGCATCTCAACTCACCTTTCTTCATCATTTTGTTGATACCAACCGTGAGAGAGAGAAGGGGGAGATTAGAGCCAACTTTGAAGAGAATTAAAGTCAAGCTAGCAACTACTAGAGGAATTGAAGGGAATTGGTGAGATTGAGCAAGAGATCACTAGAATTTAAGGAATTGTGGACCCTAGGTAAGGAATCAACCCTTAAGCTTTATGTTAGACTCACTTAAATAAGGAACTAAGAGAATTAAGTGAATCAATGTATGAATTAAGCTTATGAGAGGAGAAGAGCAAATCATGCATGCATGTTCATTTGATCAAAATTGAAGTTATTTTCAAGAGAATTCTCACATGCATGTTAGTATCTTGGTTTTGTTCAAGGAATTCAACATGTTTTAGACATAAACATCTCATTTGATCATGATTCGGAAACTTGGAGCTCAAATCATTTCATGCATGCCATGTTCATGTTATGTTTTCACATTTTAAGCTTGATTCTGTACAATTGCATGTTATTTGGCCTTGATTTTGAGTAATTATTCTTACTTCATGATGTTTTGCAAGTTTACAAAAGTTTCCTTAAGTTTTTGGCCCAAGAAACCACAATTTACAGCTTTGGGGTTGAGTTTGAAGTTTGGAAGCAATTTTGGAAATTCTAAAATTTTGCTTTCACGCTCGAGCAACAAATTATCCGCTCGAGCGACCACCTTTATTTTTGCACTTTCGCTCGAGCGACCAAAAGCCCGCTCGAGTGTAAAATGCATGCTCCCAGAAGTTTACATGTTTTGTAGACTGCTCGAGCAACAAAAGTTGCGCTCGAGCGAGGGCATGAGTCTCACGCTTGAGCGAGTGTCAAGCTAGCATCGAACGGAAAAATCAAGCAACCAGCACTTTTGCAAAGTTTACAGACCGCTCAAGCGAACACTCGTATTTTGCATATCCGCTCAAGTGAAGGAAGCTGCGCTCGAGCGGGACCCCTATTTCCAACATTTCTGACTAAGTGTTTTCAAATGCATTTTTGCATCCTGATTACATCCTAGGCATTCCTAAACCAAGATTAAGACACAATAATGAGAGTAAAGGCTAGAAACACACTAAGAACAAAATGAAGCGAGTTATGTACAATCCAAGCATGTTTTTCAGTATATGTATCTATTATGTATTGATGTAGGTCACGCGCCGTAAACCGTTTGATTTGCCTGCTCTGTCTGTCTGCACTCGGAGCCATCTATGAGTAATAACTTAGTAAAGTTATGTTTAACCTTATTTACTTTCTGTATGATAAAATAAGATCTGTTTTCTGAAATGCTATGTTCTGTACAATGAATAATTGTCCAATTTCTGACAATGTATTCGTGGCATCCTTAGTAACATGTAATATATGTTAGCTGTTACCCGGCATCGGAAGTTCCATTATGGAACTTATTATATCTGTTATCTGTTACCCGTACCGGAGGCTCCATCGTGGAGCTCAGCATATCTGTTATCTGTTAGGTTACTCATAACCACCATCTGTTCTACATCTGTTCTATTAGCGCTAATGGATGTACTACGTATGATTAAGCATGAACTTTAATTTCTGTATATGATTTGGACAAGATTATAAATATGGATCAGCTTCTATTTCTGAAATAAATATGAATTTGAAATTCTGATTTTTTGAATCTGAAATGGATATCATTTATCAAATTCTTTACTATGTTATTATTCACTGGGCTCTCGCTCACTATTTATATTATGTATGTAGGTGATCAGGCACGTGACCAGGCCTAGACTTGATGGCCTAAGATTCTGTTTTGTCAGCCAACCACTGTGCCTCCCGAGGAGGTTCCTTTGAGAAGACCATGTCGAGGCTTTATTTATTTATTTATTTTGTCCTGTTTATCTGTACTTGGTCTAAGCTTCCTTTCGACCTTATCTGTGTAAATGCGTGACGTGAGACCATTGTGTTTATGATGCTACATGTATATATATATAAGTTCGTTTGAAAATTTTGTCTCATATATGCCAACACAGCTCAATGGACTAAGTATGTTTATATATTACTTCCTCAGCCCCTAATTATATGTTATTATGTTAAAAGGCCTTTGGTAATCCAAGGATTACTAGCCGGTTACGACGCTAAACCTATAGGGCGCGGGTTTGGGTCGTGACAGATACAACTACTTTGTAGCAGTGGACATGGCAATACAAAAGGCAAATGGGCTTTGGTGTGATGACAGAGAATTGAGAGTCAAAATGGCAGAGTTTGGCAAGAAGTCTGGTCCAAAGCCTAGATTGATACAAGTACCATAGACCAGAAAAGCCATAGCTGATAATACCACGTATAATGCTGGCTATCAAAGAAACAGGTCCTTTGCTAAGGTTGTAAACAATTGAGGCGTTCAAACAAATGCAATCCAAACCATTAAGGCATATGAGGAAGGTAATGGTTGGTTGTATGAAAGTGTAGTCACAAGGTTAAAAGCATTATCCTCAGTGGATACTTTTAAGAAGGACATCGTAAGGAGAGGCTTTGGGGATATAAAGGTAAGATGGGCGGTGGAAGAGACATGGTTCTCTTCTTTAAATCAATTGTAGATATGAAGGATAAACTTCAGAAAATGCAGGTTTGGCTCAATGCATAGTGAGATTCAGTTCAAGAATGGCGACAAGGGTTGGTTATTGAACAAGGAAGATATGTCTGGCTTAGTTGCTATAGTGTTCCGTTGAACTTGTGGAGTTTTAAGACATTTAGTAGCATTAGGAAAACTTGGGGAGCAGTGCTTGCCATCGATGAGGATACTCTTCGGCTTAATTCGCTCCATTGTGGTAAGGTGAAGATAGCCATGACAAGTATGGACTCTATTAATCACACCATAAATCTAGAGTGCAAAGGTACATTATACCCAGTGAGGGTTTGTGAGGAACAAATAATAGTCTCTAAATTACCGTCTGATCAGTGTGCATCTCTATCCACTAAATGGAAGAAGGAAGGGAAGACAACCCCAGAGGCCATTGTAGATAATCAGCTTACAGACAAAAGCAGCAGGCATGGGGAAGACGATGATGATGTGGAGGTCTAGATGGGCAAGAAAGTAGACTTACGGGATGAGGTGGCTGGAGAGGGGAACAGTGTCTCACCAGCTAGCTCAGATGAACTGGACGGGAATGAAAGATTGAGCAACGTCTCTACTATCGTTGAAACAGATATGATGAAGGATGGGTTTGAGGAAGGTGGCACATGCATAAGTCAATTGGTAGGGGTAGGGATGAGCTCTGAGTAGTATGATGATGGTGTCAGGTGTAGGGTAGATGCTGAAGTATACACCCCTGGGTTTATCAAAAGTTTGAGTAGCTTTGAAGGCAATCGGCTGGGCATTCAAATTGAAGTGGACCTGAATCAGGCCCAATTGGCAAGTGGTCTAGATAGGTCGGCCCACAGACCTATTGGGCTGGTTCAGCTTCACCACAACAATCCACAAGGTTCAACTCCTTATACAACCCATAACTTACCAACATTCTTATGTCCAACAAGAAATGAGAAACTGAAGGCAAAAGAAATATTAGCACCAAGAGCACAGTTACAGAAAAAGAAAACGAAGGCGAAGTTCGGGGTCACCAAGAGATTGGGGTAACATCACTGAACTTGAGGAAATGAGCTATTTTTAGGTCAGCTGTAGCTGTCATTTCACTATCCATGGCAAGTGGAAATAGCAGAGGACGAAGAGTGTTATCGGAGGCAGAGGCATCTATTCAAATATGTAAAGCCTTGGTCTTGACTGTGAAGGTAAAGAAGAGGAGGTGCTTAGCAAGTTATATGTTCTGGAAGCTTAAGGTCAATAGAGAGTAAGAAAGAAGGAAGGGGATGCAAGCTAGACTTTTATACCCAGCTGATCAAGAGTGATTTTTATACTCATGAAGATACAATCATGGAATGTGAGAGGAACTGGAAGACTTGAAAAAATAAGGAGGATTAAGAAAAGCCTTATAGATAGAAAAGTGGATATTGTGTTACTTCAAGAAACCAAGAAGACATCAGTGGATTCTGACTCGGTTAGGTCTATGTGGCCTGGGGATTATTTTGATTTTATGGGAGTTGATGTGATTGGTCGAGCTGGAGGACTATTATGTATTTGGAACCCATAGGTGTTTCAATTGAAGGCTTGTTGCATTTCTTAAAATTTAATTATACTATAAGGTACATTATTTTCCAGTTTTGATTGTGTTATCATTAATGTTTATGGTCCTAATGAGGTGGTTAAAAGAAAAGAGACGTGGGACTCTTTAGTAAGGTTGAAATCCATCTTAATTTTACATTAAAATTTTAATCAACAAATTTTAAAAGATGAGCGATTTGGATTACCGAAATTAATAACAAAATAAGCCCATCCAACACAAACTATTCTCAAGGCCAAAGCTGATTAACTTGACAAAATTCAAACTTTTTTTTTTTTTTTTATGCCAATCAAAAATTCGTTTTCCTTTCTTATGATAGCTCATAAAGTATTCTTGTTATGAGCAATTATCAGATAATTACAGGAGGGTAGGTTATATTTTTTCTCTTGTAATTGGTTCAAAGGAAGAATAATTTGTGGAAAGTTAATTTATTGAAAAAAAAAATTAAGATAATAAAAAACAAATGGTCTTTAGTAGACCTTTTCAAATTCAATCTTTTAGTAGATATATAAAAAAAATGTATTAAAATATATAATAAAAAAAATTAAAATATTTTGGAATGTGTAAAAAGTTGCAGTGCGATTTTTTGTTCTTGTTTTGGCCTTTTCTTCCATTTATTGATAGCCCATTTGACTTACCATAAATAAAACATTTTGACCAAAAAAAAATTAAATAAATAATAAGAAATAAAAAATACTATAGATAGAGAGGAAAAAGAAAAAAGAAAAAGGAGTTAATTGCACTTGGCACTCATACATTTTCACACCTTTTTTTTTTTTTTTTTTTTTTTTAAATCGGCAAAACAAAGAAACTTCATTGATGTAAATCACAGTATAATGTACAAAAAAAATTACATCAATAAAGAAAGGCAAGTGCAAAAGTATCTCAATGAGCTAAATCATTCCAACTATGTTGGCACCTAAAAGCCCATCTTATTATTTGCTAGCACCCTCAGAGTTGGTGAGCAACCAACCAATGAAACAGAAAAATAGAGCAACCACCAACTACCACCTATAGCCAACCAGCATGAATAGCAGAGCATAATTGCAAAGCACCAAACCAGAGCACCAGCACCAGCACCAACATCCATATATTCACAGAGACAAACTCATCAGTGCCTCAATGCAGACTCATCCACCAAAACAGACTCAATACCAAAACAAATACAAAAAACAACTAACAGAAACAGATAACACTACAAAACATTAGTACAACAATGCAGCTTCATCCCCCAAATCAGACTCAACACCCATTGCATCAATTTAGATACCAGAATCAGATTCATCCCCCAAACCAGTCTCAACACCCATTGCATCAATTTAGATACCAGAATCAGATCAACCATCAATTCATATATTCATTACAGCACATCAGCCACCAAAATATAAACTAGAACATCAATGCATCACAGTCCATCAATACATCACAGTGCAGATCAGCAATACCAGGCTCTAATAAATACAAGATCAATATTCCACATTCATAATTAGAAAATCAACAAGGCCTCAGTCCATTTGTAAGCCATATAAGCACAAAAGCAGAACATATAAAACAGACTGAAATTGTACCTGTAAAGTAGACCAGATCATACCTCAGAAACCAGGCCTTACACAGACTCAGTCATCATTGTTGCTGCAGAACTAGACCTCACACACTCAACCACCAGGCCTGAGACAGAACTTGACTTGTTATATATTATAAACCAGATAATTCACAGAAGCTGCCACAGGTAATAACGAAGCCTTTACCTACAAAGTTACTCTCACTTTCACAATGTCACATAGAGCTTCAAAGTCTGGTTGAGCCCCATTGAAAACACATTCATTTCTATGCCTCTATGTAGACCAAAGAATAGCCAAAGGGATGATCGTCCATATCTTCTTCTCTAATTTTGGCATTTTGTAGCCATACCACCACTGCAATAGTCTATCTACTGAACCTGGCAATACCCACTGGAAGCCCCACCATCTTATAATGTTTGACCACAACCTCCAAACAAAAGGACACAAGAGTAGAATATGCTCCACAGTTTCAATATCCTCATGATAGAAAACACATTGCAGATTAACACTTCCATCAAGTATACCAATTCGATGAAAAAAACAGGAAGTTTTCACTTTACCAAGCCATGCCAACCACCAAAAAAATTGCACTTTGGGAGAAGCAAAATTATTCCAAATAAAGCCTACCATTGGCTGAATAGGCCCAAGAAGGGATTCACTCCATTTATAAGCTAATGCTATACTGAACAGTCCAGATGAATTTGCTACCCACTTCAATTCATCAGATTTATCAATGCAAAGAGCTGGTGCACACCTAAGCAAACAGACTAATCTATGGACCTCCTCCTCCTCCCAGACCAATAGGTTTCTTCTAAACTAAAGAATCCAAACAACATCTGCACTCATATTCTCAAAAAATACCCTTACCACCCTATGTTTATCATTACATGGAGAGAAGAGTCTAGGGAATTCTTCCTTCAAACAAACATTGCCAATCCACTTATCCAACCAAAATTGAGCTCTACTCCCATCTCCCAAAACTATTTGAGAATTATGGAGATAGAAATTATACAAGTCTGAATTCAGCAAAACTACATTAAGAATATCTGTCCAGATTTTAGATCCTCTACCTTCCAAAGTTGGAAACCATTTCCCATTCTGAACATTATACTTTGAGCAGATCACTTCTTTCCAGAAAGTGTAATTCTCAGCACCAAATCTCCACCACCATTTTAGCAACAAGCATTCATTAAAAGTTCTAATCCTCCTCAAGCCCAAACCACCCAGATTCTTATTCTTGGCAATCACCTTCCAACGGACGAAATGCACTTTTCTTTTGAGGTCGGATCTACCCCACAGAAAAGCAGATTGCATTTTCCCAATCTCCTTAGCCACCCTTATTGGAATTTTGAACAATGATAAATAGTACATAGGCAGATTGGACATCACAGACTTGATTAAGGTTAATTGCCCAACAAAAGAAAGTAGCCTTCTCTTCCAGTTAGATAATTTCTACTTAAATTTTACAAGAACCGGTTTCCAAGCACTTCTCCTACCTAGGTTGACCCTCAATGGCAGTCCTAAATACATTATAGGCAACTTCTGATGGAGACAATTTAGACTAGAGGCCAACTCTTACAATAGTCCATCACCAACCCCAACACCACAAATCACACTCTTATGATAATTTATTTTCAGCCCCGATGCCATCTCCAAGCATCTTAAAATTCTTTTAATATTACAAACTTCCTCCCTCTTAGCTTCACAAAACAAAATCGTGTCGTCCACAAACTGCAAGTGAGTTACTCTTCGGCCATTAGACCGCATCTCTGCCCCATTAATTAAATTTATCTCCTTCGCCCTGCTCAGCAAGATATTGAGTCCCTTTGCTACAATGTTGAATAAAAATGCTGACAATGGGTCACCTTATCTAAGCCCCTTGGTGGGCTAAATTTAGCTGGTGGCGACCCATTAACCAAAATAGATATCCTAGCAGAAGTTACACAAGCTTTCATCCAACTCGCCCATCTAGAGCCGAAACCAAAGTTTGATAGCATATTAAAGAGAAACTCCCAATTTATTGAGTCGTAGGCCTTTTCAAAATTCAATTTAAGTACCAAACCTTTCTTGTTGGATCTTTTCCATCCATCAACAATTTCATTAGCTATAAGAATTCCATCCAGAATATTCCCACCACCCAAAAAAGCTGATTGGACCTCACTAATAACCCTGGGCATCATCTGCTTCATCCTATTTGATAACACCTTTGCTAGAATTTTATACATGAAACCAATCAGACTGATAGGCCTATACTCACCCAAACAAGAGGGGCTATCCGTTTTTAGGATTAGAGCAATGAATGAGCTATTAATCCCAGCCACTAAACTTGCATTCTGATGAAATTCCCTCATAAATTGTAACACATCAGATTTCACAATGTTCCAACATTTCTTGAAAAAGCCATGTTGAAATCATCAGGCCCAGGTGCCTTATTCCCTTCATAGTGCTTGATTACGGTACTAATTTCCTCTTCAGTAAACTCTGCCTCCAATTGTTCAACAACCTATGATCCTTCAATGTTCTTGAAATGACCAGAAAGTTTAGGTCTATCCTTCTAAGCCTTAGAGAAATGTTTTAGAATATGAGCCTTCACCCCAGCTTTAATTTCCATAGGGTCCTCAATCATTAAGCCATTTACGACAATGGAGCACAAAGAATTCCTACTATTCCTGCTACAAGCCATAACGTGAAAATATCTTATATTTTTAACCCCTTTAAGTGCCCAATTCACTCTGGATTTCTGCAACCAGATCCACTCCAACATTTTACTTAGCCTCCAAACTTCTCCTCTCACTTCCTTTCTCCTACTCAATTCTGAAGGAAGCAAAGGTCTGGTCTCAGCAAGCAAATCAATTGCATGAGCTTCTTCTTCAACACTCTTAAGTTGATTTTCCACCTTCCCAAAGACCTCCACATTCCACTGTTTTAAAGCTTGTTTCAGGGTTTTAAATTTCATAAGGCACTTATATCCTGCCCAACCCTCCACTACATACCCATCCTAACTTTGCTTCACGAAAGGTAAGAAATTCTGATGGAGTAACCAAGCATTTAGGAACTTAAAAGGCTTAGGACCCCAATCCCTATAATATCACTTTGTTCATCACTTTTTGACAATCAACCTTTTACACTTTTAAATCAAATTACAATGTTATCTTTCTATCCATTTACTATTAATGGGGTTGACGAAAATTAAAAATAAATAAACCAAAGTAAGATTCAAGTGAAAGTGTAAGTGTAAGAACCAAAGTGAAATTTTGATGAAATATAGGAATGCTAATGAGATTAAAAAAAGACATATGTCACGCTTAGCTTACATGACAAGTTCTGTTAGTTTTATTAACCAACTTGACTTAAAATGTATAGAGTTAACTGTCATAATTATTAAAAGGGTAAATTATAAATACGCCTCTAGAGATTTGCTTAAAATATATATTGACCTTTGTGATTTAGAAAATTATAAATATCCCTTTGTCAAAAAAATTTATTTAACAAAATTAACTAAAAAAATAAAATTCATGACTATTCTCTTATACAATAATAAAATTGTCTGAATTATTAATAGAAATTTATTTATAACATTAAATTTGTTAATTGACTGATGATTTATTAATAAAATGGACAATTTATTATGAAATTAGAAACCAAAAAAGATAAAATGTAATTTTCAGAACCACCGATTTATATTTATAATTTATCTTAATTATTAAAAATAAAGAGAGCAAAGGAAAACTACAATATTTCAAGGCCCTGTTTGTTTCACTGGATATAAAATGGAGGATATAATATAACGTGGGATTTAGTCAGGATATATAATGAATCGGATATATATATTGATAATATATCTCACAATTCATGTTTGTTGACTTGATATATAAGACTGGATATATATTATCCATGCTTGTTTTACAAAATATATTGTGGGATATAAATAAGTAATTTTCAAGATTACTCTCATAATATTATATTATATTAAATTCAAAATTTATATTATATTATATTATATTATATTATATTATATTCAATAATTATATTATATTAAATTCAAAAATTATATTATATTATATTTTGTTGGATAGACAAGAGGGTAAATTCGAATTTTTAAATCATATCCCAACCAAGGGGATATGATATGTTGGGGGATGGTGGTATTGTACATTCTCCAATTTTGAGGGATATGCAATCCCATAGTATATTATATCCTCTTTAAAAAAAATTACAAACATGAAATATATGGATCCCTCCAATCCCACCTTTTATATCCTAGAATCAAACAGGGCCAAAGGTATTGCGCAGTTTAACGTGCATGCACACAAACCATAAAGTTTTAATAATAATAGTCTTATTACAACCATATTTATAGCGGTGATGTTACATGCACTAATTAGTGTACTAATTAGTATATTAATACTAATTATAACATTATTATTGAACCCACTCATTAATCACATTACAAATATAAAAAACCTCTTAAATTATGTCACATCATTAATTGATACATTAATTAATACGTATAACATTATTCTATTTATAAACTTATGGACATTAAAAGCAAATTGGTTTGCATTCTCTCACATAATACTACAGCTGTCAGCAGCCGCAGCCGCAAAGTCAGCCGCAGCCGCAGCGCCAGAATCAGCCACAGCCTCAGCGCGAGCCACAACCGTAGCGCCAATCTCTGACTCGAGTAATCTGAGCCGCAAAGTCGACTTTTTCTGAAAACATTAAAAATAAAAAAATAAAAAAAAAAAAGAGAAGGAAATTAGATAAATAACTTGAAAGTTTGACTTCTATAACCTAAACCTTAATTATGTGTTCTGTTTATTAGAGCAAAATATCATTGAATAAAATGACTATTTTTTAACAATAGTAAATAACGATGCAATTATATTTTTTTATTATTTTTTTAAAGAATCAAACGTGGAAATTGATAGAATAATAATATTGTGAGACTTAATAATGCAGGTATTTTTGTAATAGGACTTGTGAGTAATTAACCCTAATTATTCACTTCTTCCAATAAAATTAGAATATAATTTTTTAATTTTTTTAATTAAACCCTTGATTTTTAAATTGATCATAATAATACCCATTCATCCATCTTTCCAAGAAGTTTAGAAAAAAAAAACAAATAGTCTTAAAATTCTTACATAATTATATTGATTTCTTTTTTAGTAAGACTAAGAAAATATAAGGATAATAAAACATATATATATTTTAATATAAAAGATATGTTAATATCAATTTTATGTCTATATGACTAACCAATTTAGTCATGAAAATAGGATTAAATATTACGTGCGTTAAAATCTCTAGGGAGGTTGATATAATTTTGTCAAAATTATGAAACTTACTGTATTTTTGTCAAACCTCATGGAAGGTCAGTGTAATTTATCCAAAATGTAAATTGAAAAAGAAGGAGATAAATTACACTGTTAGTCCTTACAATTTAGGAGTGAAAGAAAAAACCGATAAACCGATTGGACCGACTAAACAGGCCAGTTTTGGTCCTTTTTTTTATTATTTTGATGTGTTCAGTTATGTTGAAATAAAAATCAAAATTCAGTTGGGTTTTCAATAGTCATAAATTAAAAATCGTATACACCAAACCGCACCGAAATATATACTCTCTCTTTCTTATTGCTATTATTTATTATCCATCTATTTTTTATTGTTCTTTCCGTCCAAGTCCATCTATCTATCTCAACCCCAATAATCAAACACTTTCACTTCACGCTGCCCAGTATTTTACACTACTCAAGAAAAAATAAAACACTTTCTCTCTCTATCTAATTATTGCTCAAGAATGAATCTCATGAATGTTTCTAAGAGAGTGATTGCTCCTCTCTAAAAAAACAAATGCTCTATCTCTCTCCTCTCTTTCTTTTCTCTCTCTCTTTATCTTTTTGTGTGTGTTCCCCCATGGAAGGTTGATATTCTTCATCTTCTTCCTACGAAATATTCTATGGGTCTTTTATCTTCCATCTTTATCTTCTTTATGTGAAGGTTGGATCTCTCTCTCTCTCTCTCTCTCTCAAAACCCTTTCATCTTTTCACATCTTCCCTCTTCATCTTCATCTTCTTCGTGTGTTCACCAATGGTCTTCCATCTTCAAGCAAAGATTTTATTGAAATCGAAGAACCGATGTGTACCGACCGAATCGCACCGGGCCAGCGTAAGACCGCTTGGTGCGGTTCTTACCAATAGTTCGGTCTGTTCGGTGCAGATCAATGAAAAATCGAAGGGTGCGGTTCAACGCAAAAAAATGCCTCAAAACAAGACCGCACCGCACCGATTTCACCCTACAGTTTAAGAGATGTATAACTTTAATCTTCATAGTTTCAATTTGAACCCAAAACTCTTCATTTTGTTGCAATTTTGTTCTTTTGTCATGGGTTGTTAATATTTTTGGTGTCCGGGCATAATTTCTTTTGAGTGAATTTAAAGGAAAATAATAATAATAATAGTGATTACTAATATAATTTCTTTTGAGTTTCACTTTGATTTTTCTAATTATATATATATATATTTGGGTTTAAAATTTTAACAACTGTAAATAATAGAGAGATAACATTGTAACAAAATTGAAAATATGAAGTTTAAATTGAAACTACAAGAACACAACTGAAACTACAACAAATTTAGGTGATGTTCCAAATGAGCAGTTATTGGTTTAAATCATGAAATCCATCACTTTTGTGTTAAAATTGTAAGAGATAAAATGTTAAGTGTCAATCTATAAATAACAGTATTACTCTAGGAACATTGAATAATTTCTTCAAGCTAGAGGGATAACCAATGTTAAATATATATATATATATTATATGGTTCGCGAAGATCACATGACTGTATTTCCATTTAATAATATATTGTTATTTCTATACCACTCGCTTGATTTTATACCCATGTAATTATTGAGGCCATGCTATTGCATGGCAGTGTTTTGCAGAAGATAGGATAATTACGAGCGAGAGAGAGAGAGAGAGGTGTTACCTTACGCTCTACCAGGGGAGGAGGTGGCTTTCTGGTATCGATAGCCGTCTTTCTCTTAGCTTCAAGCAGAGCAAAGTTATCCAAGAAATGGTCAGGCATATGTTTGTGGTTGTAACTTTTATTTTCATTGGTAAAACACTTGGGGCAAACGCAGAACTTGTCGTCTTCATTGTCGAAACATATCAAACAACTGAAGAACATCCCTGGTATGAACTCACCACATCCTCCACAGAAAGGTCTTCCACTCTTAATAACGTAGTACAGAGCCACCACCTCCTTGAAATCCAAACTTCCATCACGGTTCACGTCGAGCAGTTTGAACATTTCTGGTGGATTTTCCGCTTTTACGAGTCCTCCCTCCTTCATGTTGTTCAAGAATTCACTCAGACTTACTTTTTGATCGTCGTCTTCATCCATTGAATTGAAAAAGTCTCTTAGCAGTTGCTTCAAGTTCTCTGATGATGTGTTGAAATAGATCTCAGCTATCTCAAGCATACCTATGCAGTGATGCCCCTCCATCTTTAACCTTTTCTTTACCTTCAAAAAGACCAAGATCAAGACTAAGAACAAGATGAAGATGAAGATGAAGATGAAGTTGGTTTGTCAATATATAAGCAGCAATACTGCCAATCTAGAAATAATATTTAAAGAAACTTTTTTTTATTGACAAAAAGTAAAAAATAAAATAAAATCTTTATTGATGAAAAATCGAAGAAAAGGTTGATGAAAAATATTATGTAATATCCCTAATTCTTTAAATTTAGTCCATGTAATTTAATTTTGAAAAAAATAATATTCAGTGTAGATGTAAAAAATTAATTACTCATAAATGATAAACTTTATAAATATCAATAATTAAATTTTCAAATTTTTTCATGTAAATATTTTTTCAAAGCCCACTGAAAGTCTCCCTTTAATTTTTCTCAGTAAATTATAAATGCATTCCTTTAAGTTTGATCAAAATAATTGTTTCTTGTGATTCTGAAAATTACATTCCACCCCTTCAAATTTTTAATGGTACTACAAATAACTATTTTTATTAATAAATCATCAAGTCAATTAATATTTTTTGATGATTTCTGAAATATACTTCAATTAGGAAAAAGTTAGAAATTTTATTTTTTCTGTTAATTTTGTTAAATAAATTTTTTTGAGAATGGATTATTTATAATTTTCAGAATCACTTGTGATAATTTGTATTTTAAAAAAATCTTAGAAAGTATATTCGTAATTTATCCTTAAAAAAATTAGTTCTTACACTTTAAATTTTAATTCCTACACTTTCTTTTGAATTTTATTTTGATTGCACTAATTTTACACATAAATTTTTTTTTTTTTCTAATCAACTTATGTGTTAACAACACATGACAAAAGGTCCAAAGTAAAATCTTACTCAAACTAGAGGACCAATAACATAATTTATCTATAAAATTATTCAAAAAAAAGCAATCAATTATTTACATTAAGGATGACCCACGTACTACTAATTTTAAATTCCACCATACATTCGGAATAAACTTTCATCACATTTTTTATATACAATGTACGAGAAGACTAAGGTGATTGACTTGGAAAATATTATGTTGTGCTCCGAATTTTATTTCAAAAACGAGACAAATTGTGTAGATTCAAAGCGGTGAGATGTTGGCCATACTTAGTTTGATTGCAGTTATTTTTTTATTTTTATTTTTTATCAATTGATAAGAAAGTAGCTATATTATAAAAAATATTTATATTATCAAATACACTATCACTAGTCCATAATAATGAAATAAATTAATAAAGTCTCACAATCAATTAACTAAGGCCACCAAGCCAAGATCAACAACCACTAATAATCACATACAACCCCTAGAATAGAAGAGAAATAAATTAACTATTACAAAGGATATTAAACTCTTATCTATAGCTTCTTTTTTTTTTTATTAATCGACTGTTAGATTAGCACCTGTGAGAATTCGCCTCTCCACTCTTGCAAAGCACCAAGTGCTTGCTTTCTAATTTAACTCCCCTTAATGTTGTGTTTGGTTCAACTCCCCAACCAAACACAGCGTAAGGGGAGTTGAACTCATGACATTTCTTTTAGAATCAAACCCTTAGGAAAGTCATGATGGCCAATTAGATTAGGCCTAATTGATTTAACTTGCCTCTATAATTCATAAATGCACTTATGGGTTATGTTTGGGAGCCAAACATGTATACGTCTTTCTATAAAAAATTAAAAAGTCAAAAAATAAAATTTTAATTCCCAAACGAGTGACTCTAGCTTGTTCAGTAACATTTATATATACAATTTTAGGTTAATTATATTTTTCATCTCTAAAAGTATAATTTTAGTGTTATTTTTGTCATCAATATTTAAATTGTACCAATTTAATTCATAATATATAAAAATGTTTCAAACTAATCTCAATATTTAAATATCAATCAAATTCGTGTTTATAATATTTAAATATCAATCAGATTCGTGTTTATATAATTTGTTTATTTATATAATTTGTTTATTGACGAAGACCAAGACGAAGACAAAGCAAGTTGGCAATTCCATGTTCATTTGTAAGGAAATGCCATAGGATGCACACCATATATCTTCTCATAAAATGTATAATTTTGTTATAAAATTTTGTAACATTAATTAATAAATACGTTATCACGTCATAAATTAGGATTACAAAAAAATATTGTAACTAAATTATAATTTTTTATGACATCAACTATAAAATTTTGAAAATTTAATTACGTCAATTTATGATTAAATTACACATTTTATAATTAATATTACAAATTTTATAATAAAATTACATATTTTAAGTGGATATATGGAATGCAATCCTAAAGGATCCACACTATAAGATTTCTATGTGGTGTAGTGATATGCAGCTGTCAAAGTTATCAATGATACAAAAGTAACCATATTGAGTTATCTATGTGGTGTAGTGATATGCGGCTGTCAAAGTTATCAATAATACAACTTGTTTTTATTTTTCAGAAAATATTTTTTAAAAAATTTTACATTCTTATTTTTCATATTTTTTTATTTTTATTGAATTTTTTTAATATTTTAAACAATTTTTTTTACTTTTTAGACACACCTAACATAAATACACTTAAAAAGTAAAAAAATTATAAAAAAAATCTTTTAAAAATTTACTAAATACCAAAAATACAAAAAAAAAAAAAATACAAGAATTCAATACATTTTTTGTATTTTTATGTATTTATTAATTTTTTAAAATATTTTTTCACAAATTTTTTACTTTTTAGATACATCTAAGGTGTATCTAAAAAAGTAAAAAAAATGTTTAAAATTTTAAAAATATTCACTAAAAACAAAAAAATACGAAAACTAAAAAATTCAGTTTTCAAAAAACTTAATCCAGAAAACTCAAACCAAAGACACTTATTTTGAGGAAAATATTATGATACACACCCATCAAATATGTATTTTATCCCCTCTGGGCCAATCTCCTGGGCGTAGCACAGTTGGTTAGGAGGTTGACCTCAAGGATGGCTTATCAGCTACTTGGTGTGGGTTTAATTCTCCCCCGCTGTACGAATCCTGACTTACCGAAGCTTGCCTTGTGAGGTCGGGACAAGCTTCCAGGTTATAGTCTCTGGCTCGGAACAAACAACAGGACACCCTGGTGATCTTCTCGGGGCACTGCCTTGGACCTGCGGGAGAGTGAGAGGATTTCCCTGCAACAAAAAAAAAAAAAAAAAAAATGTATTTTATAATTAAAGAAGAAATTGATATAATTTTATATTTTCTAAGTCATAACTAAATTAAAAAAAATTAAAAAAAAAGTCACAACCAAATACAACGTGAAATATAACTAAACATCTCATAAGTCATAATTAAAATAATATCATAACTAAAAAATAAAATTAATTATAACTAAAAAAAATGACATAACTAAATATGCATATAATATAATTTTTTCAAGAATATGTATATTAAGATTTTCCTTATTTTGATGTACGATAAATAAATGATTATTGGCTTTTGGATTTGATAGTGACATAAATCTAACCATTGGTTGCTAATTATTAAAGGGGTATGCTATTGTCTACACTTAATTTGTAAAATTTCACAAAATGTATAATTTCATTATAAATTGGCATAATTAAAAATATTATAAATAAGTCATAAATTTTTTTTATATCAACCATAAAATTTTAAATATTTTGATATATCAATTTATGACGAGATTACGCTTTTGGTGATTGATATTATGAAATTTTACAATAAAATTACATATTTTTATGATAGGATATATATGATATGCACCCCTAAAAAATACATACCATAAGATTTCCAGCCAAGTTATGAAAATAAGATGTTTTTGTAAAAAACAAGCTAGTATTCAATAGTTTTCAAAATCAGAAGATGGTTTTAAAACTAGATTTTCCTCCTTCATCCTGTAGTTCAATAATTCACTCAGATTTTACTTTTCCATCGTTGTCGGGATCGATTGAATTGAAAAAGTCTTGTGCCAATTATTGCTTGAGGTTATTTGATGATGGAGTAAACGTCTCCTAATAGATCTTAGCTATCCCAAGCATACCTATACTGTGATGCTCTGCGTCTTTCACCATTTTTCTTTCTTTCGAATTTAGGTCTGGTTTAGCATGTTTAAAAAAAGTTAGAAGGTCAAAAAGTTACTATTCTATTTAAGTCACATCATCTTATTTAAATCACATCACCTCTTTAACACATCACTTTAAACTCAACCCAAACTCAACACATATTTCATAAAAAGTCAAAAAGTACACTTATTTAGGATATCCCAAACAACCCCAGTTAGATAAAAGAAATATAAAAAAAAAAAAGAAATATAATTTTATTTTTTATTTAGTTATTATGAAATACGAAAAAGAAAAGAAAGTAAAAGGAAAATACAATCTAACTTTTTATTTTTTAGGTTCACTTAAGTTATTTTCTTTCTCTATTTTTTTACTTAACCAAACATGGCTTAAAATCAATTCTTTTTCCTTTTCTTTTTATTTCCCTTTCCATTTTCATTTTCCTTATCAATTCTCAAACTAAACACGTCCCAATCATCTTTGTGTCAATGGAGGAAGACCAAGACCAGAACGAGGAGGATGACGATGATGAAGAAGTTGATTGTCAATATATAAGCAGCAATAGTATTAATCTAGAAAAAAAAATATTTTAAGATTTAGGGTAAAATAGATCATTAGTCCATATAATTTAAGCACTCTACAGTTTTAATTTGAAAAATTTAATCTTTATATTTTTAATTTTGTTAATTTTGTTGTGATATGATCTTTAAGTCATGTGCTATTATGGTTGTCCCCCAACCAAACAAGGCACTAGGATCCACGCACCCATATACATCAATACATATATTATATATGTACTAGACTCAACTCTTGCAATAATATATCTAAGTAGTATTAATTTCATCATATTATTATACAACTTAGGAACAATATGGAACGCGACGGCGAACAACGTGGAAATGGGTCTGGAGGAGGATGGCAACTAATGGTACGTCGACATGGCGAACGACGAGTGTGGAGTAGTAAGGCAAACACAACTATATACTTTATTTTGTGGATAACCTACCAGAATCCATGGGGACTAGAGGGTTATACACCATTTTCTCCAACTATGGGGTAGTCATGGATGTTTTCCTTTCAAATAAGAGACGAAAGATGACAAGATCTCGCTTTCGCTTTGTAAGATACTGTAACAACCCCGACCCATGATTAACGTTAATCCGTACTTAATTATGCCTAATAAGAAATTAAAGTGAAGTTTTGCATCATATGTTGCCTTATTTTTGTTTATATCTGTTTAGCGTAAAAATATCTGTTCATGTTTTCGTTTCGGTTTGCGAATTGAAGGCCTTATCGGCATCCGATTCAGAAATTGACTTGATGTATGTGGTAATTAGAATTTTTAGAATTTTATGGTAGATTCAATTGAAATTCAATTCGGAACGAAATAATTAGAATAATTAATACTCATTTGATTAGTGGTAAACCTAATTAATTAGTCTACAAACCAAGCCTATATAGGCTTCTATATGCATCTCAACTCACTTTTCTTCATCATTTTGTTGATACCAACCGTAAGAGAGAGAAGAGGGAGACTAGAGCCAACTTTGAAGAGAATTGAAGTCAAGCTAGCAACTACTAAAGGAATTGAAGGGAATTTGTGAGATTAAGCAAGAGATCACTAGAATCTAAGGAATTGTGGACCCTAGGTAAGGAATCAACCCTTAAGCTTTATGTTAGACTCACTTAAATAAGGAACTAAGAGAATTAAGCGAATCAATGCATGAATTAAGCTAATGAACTAGAAGAGAAGAGCAAATCATGCATGCATATTCATTTGATCATAATTGAAGTTATTTTCAACAGAATTCTCATATGCATGTTAGTATCTTGGTTTTGTTTAAGGAATTTAACATGTTTTAGACCTAAACATCTCATTTGATCATGATTGGGAAACTTGGAGCTCAAATCATTTCATGCATGTCATGTTCATGTTATGTTTTCACATTTCAAGCTTGATTTTGTACAATTGCATGTTATTGGGCCTTGATTTTGAGTAATGATTCTTACTTCATAATGTTTTGCAAGTTTACAAGAGTTTCCTTAAGTTTTTGGAGCAAGAAACCATAATTTACAGCTTTGGGGTTGAGTTTGAAGCTTGAAAGCAATTCTGGAAATTCCAGAATTCTGCTTCCACGCTTGAGAGACAAATCCTGCACTCGAGCGACCACCTTTATTTTTGCACTTCCGCTTGAGCCCCGCTCGAGCGTAAAATGCATGCTCCCAGAAGTTTGCGTCTTTTGTAGACCACTCGAGTAACAAAAGTTGCGCTCGAGTGAGGGCATGAGTCTCACGCTCGAGCGAGCGTCGAGCGGAAAAATCAAGCAACCAGCATTTTTGCAAAGTTTACAGACCGCTCGAGCGAAGGAATGTACGCTCGAGCGACCACTCACATTTTGCATGTCCGCTCAAGCGAAGGAAGCTACGCTTGAGGGGGACCCCTATTTCCAACATTTCTGACTAAGTGTTTTCAAATGCATTTTTGCATCCTTATTACATCCTAGGCATTCCTAAACCAAGATTAAGACACAATAATAAGAGTAAAGGCTAGAAACACACTAAGAACAAAAATGAAGCGAGTTATATACAATCCAAGCATGTGTTTCAGTATATGTATCAGTTATGTATTAATGTAGATCACGCGCCGTAAATCGTTTGATTTGCCTGCTCTATTTGTCTGCACCCGGAGCCATTTGTGAGTAATAACTTAGTAAAGTTATGTTCAACTTTATTTACTTTTTGTATGATAAAATAAGATCTATTTTCTAAAATGCTATGTTCTATACAATGAATGATTGTCCAATTTCTGAAAATGTATTCGTGGCTTCCTTAGTATCATGTGATATCTGTTAGCTATTACCCGGTATCTGAGGTTCCATTATGGAACTTATTATATCTGTTATCTGTTACCCGTACCGGAGGCTCCATCATGGAGCTCAGCATATCTGTTATCTGTTACCTAGATCCGGAGATTCCTTTATGGAACTGGTTGTTCATAACCATCATCTGTTCTACATCTGTTCTACATCTGTTCTGTTAGCGGTAATGGATGTACTACGTATGATAAGCATGAACTCTAATTTTTTTATATGATTTGGACAAGATTATGAATATGGATCAGCTTCTATTTTTGAAATAAATATGAATATGAAATTCTAATTTTTTGAATCTGAAAAGGATATCATTCATCAAATTTTTTACTTTGTTATTATTCACTAGGCTCCCGCTCACTACTTATGTTATGTATGTAGGTGATCAGACACGTGACCAGGCCTAGAGTTGATAGCCTAAGATTTTGTTTTGTCAGCCAACCACTGTGCCTCCCGAGGAGGTTCCTTTGAGAAGAACATGTCGAGGCTTTATTTATTTATTTGTCCTGTTTGTCTATACTTGGGCTAAGCTTCCTTTCAACCTTATCTATGTAAATGCGTGACGTGAGACCAATGCGCTTATGATGCTACATGTATATATATACATATATAAGTTCATTTGAAAATTTTGTCTCATATATGTCAGCACAGCTTAATGGACTAAGTATGTTTATATATTTCTTCCACAGCCCCTAATTATATGTGATTCTGTTAAGAGGCCTTTGGTAATCCAAGGATTATTGGCCGGTTACGACGCTAAACCTATAGGGCGCGGGTTTGGATCATGACAGAGTGGTATTAGACCACATGATTATACCGCACACATGAGTCCATATAAGCTGTAGGGTGCCCTAGTAAGCATTAGGGGCATCTTATCTATATGTGTGAGTGTGTATATTAATGCCTGTTAATGTGGAAACTGAATCTATTTGACCATGAATACATGAAATAGAAATGAATGGACCGTAATTCAATAATCTAAACATAGTGAAAAGACTTATTGGCCTATGACTATTATTGCCTTGTTTACCTATTGCAACATGGAGAATGCAAGGGAAAATGATACAAGTGAGTCTTCTGAGGCCCGAATGAACATAATAGAACAGATGCTTGCAACATTGACCGAAGCAATGACACAACAGCAGAGACAACAACCTTTGCCCCCTTTCCCTCTGTCAGTACAAGTTGAACCCGATAATAACGACATCATTAACCTAACTCAGACGTTCATGAAGATGAAACCACCAACTTTCTTGGGTGGTATTAAACCGTTGAAAGCAGAGACATGGTTACTTGAAATAGAGAATTTGTTTGAAGTTTTTCCCTGTACTGAAACTCAAAAGGTTTTATTGGCCACCTATACTCTCAAAGACGAAGCTCGGAAATGGTGGTTACTAATCTGGAATACCAATGGAAACATGACATGGCCTCGATTCAATGAAATCTTTTATGATAAGTACTTTCCTCAGTGTTTTCGGGACCGAAAAGTGTCTGAATTCCAGGAACTCAAGCAAGGCAGGATGTCCATAGTTGAGTACGAGGCTAAGTTCATTGAGTTAGCCAGATTTGCTCCTCATATGGTAGATACCAACTATAAGAAAGCCTGAAAATTTGAAGGAGGATTGGATTTAGACATATTCGATCGAGTAGGCGTATTGAAGTTGCCAACATACGTAAAAGTCCTTGGCAGATCCTTAATGGCTGAAGCTACCCTAGCTGCTATCAAACAAAGTAAGGCCTCAACAACAACAACAGAATGGAGAGGAAAAAGGTCTGGGTACGGTTTCAAAAGGGGGCGTTCTTATGTGAGTAAGAAATAAAACACGGGGTCTACAAGAGAATTGAGAGAGAGAGAGAAGGGGGAGATTAGAGCCAACTTTGAAGAGAATTGAAGTCAAGCTAGCAACTACTAGAGGAATTGAAGGGAATTGGTGAGATTAAGCAAGAGATCACTAGAATTTAAGAAATTGTGGGCCCTAGGTAAGGAATCAACCCTTAAGCTTTATGTCAGACTCACTTAAATAAGGAACTAAGAGAATTAAGTGAATCAATGTATGAATTAAGCTAATGAACTAGAAGAGAAGAGAAAATCATGCATGCATGTTCATTTGATCATAATTGAAGTTATTTTTAAGAGAATTCTCACATGCATGTTAGTATCTTGGTTTTGTTCAAGGAATTCAACATGTTTTAGACCTAATCATCTCAATTGATCATGATTCGGAAACTTGGAGCTCAAATCATTTCATGCATGCCATGTTCATGTTATGTTTTCACATTTTAAGCTTGATTTTGTACAATTGCATGTTATTGGGCCTTGATTTTGAGTAATGATTCTTACTTCATGATGTTTTGCAAGTTTACAAGAGTTCCCTTAAGTTTTTGGCCCAAGAAACCATAATTTACAACTTTGGGATTGAGTTTGAAGTTTGGAAGCAATTCTGGAAATTCTAGAATTTTGCTTCCACGCTCGAGTGACTACCTTTATTTTTGCACTTTCGCTCGCCCGGTCGAGTGTAAAATGTATGATCCCAGAAGTTTGCGTGTTTTGTAGACCGCTCGAGCAACAAAAGTTGAGCTCGAGCGAGGGCAGGAGTCTCACGCTTGAGCGAGTATCGAGCGAGCATTGAGTAGAAAAATCAAGCAACCAACACTTTTGCAAAGTTTACAGACCGCTTGAGCGAAGAAATGTGCGCTTGAGCGACCACTCGTATTTTGGATGTTCGCTCGAGTGAAGGAAGCTGCGCTCGAGCGGGACCGCTATTTCCAGCATTTCTGACTAAGTGTTTTCAAATGCATTTTTGCATCCTAATTACATCCTAGGCATTCCTAAACCAAGATTAACACACAATAATGAGAGTAAAGGCTAGAAACACACTAAGAACAAAATGAAGCGAGTTATGTACAATCCAAGCATGTTTTTAGTATATGTATTTGTTATGTATTGATGTAGGTCACACGCCGTAAACCGTTTGCTTTGCCTGCTCTGTCTGTCTGCACCCGGAGCCATCTATAAGTAATAACTTAGTAAAGCTATGTTCAACTTTATTTACTTTCTGTATGACAAAATAAGATACGTTTTCTGAATTGCTATGTTCTGTACAATGAATGATTGTCTAATTTCTGACAATGTATTCGTGGCATTCTTAGTATCATGTAATCTCTGTTAGCTGTTACCCAGTATCAGAGGTTCCATTATGGAACTTATTATATCTGTTATCTGTTACCCGTACCGGAGGCTCCATCATGGAGCTCAGTATATTTGTTATCTGTTACCCAGATCCGGAGGTTCCTTTATGGAACTGGTTATTTACACTATCTATTCTACATCTGTTCTATTAGCGCTAATGGATGTACTACGTATGATTAAGCATGAACTTTAATTTCTATATATGATTTTGGACAAGATTATGAATTTGAATTAACTTTTATTTCTGAAATAACTATGAATATGAAATTCTTATTTTCTGAATCTGAAATGGATATCATTTATCAAATTCTTTACTCTTCACTAGACTCCTGCTCACTATTTATATTATGTATGTAGGTGATCAGGTACGTGACCAGGCCCAGAGTTGATGGCCTAAGATTCTGTTTTGTCAGCCAACCACTGTGCCTCCCAAGGAGGTGTAGACGTCCCCGAACGTCCTGGGAGGGAAATCCCCGCCGTTCGTTCAATTGGGCTCACTACAGTTCATGACTCCATATCATGGTCCTGTATCTAATCTCGCAGAGTGCAATGCAAGACCGATGAATCATCAAAGAGTCCAAATCTGGCAAATCGTTTTTGAAAACGTATTTTTTTGAAAGAAGTGCCAAACATGGACTGCTTTGCCAGATACAGAGTCGCCACCTAAATATTTATTTTTGGGGAATTTAGAAAACCCTGACTCGTTGCCTAAGGCCACGTGTCCGTCATCACCAAAGTTGCCTCGGCTCGGGAACTTGGGCACGATTGGGAAAAGGTCAGCTATGAGCACCCCCGCTTGCCCGATCAAAGATCAGCCTCTACTAACCATGATATCTAGTTTTGAAAACATTATGCATTCTTATTCCGGTTAATTAGCTAATCTTACTATGTGATGCGCGCAACACAAAAGTATAGACTAGATCGCCTAATTTGGAACAAAGCATTGTATATCCGTTTGTTTGAAAGATAGTTTGAAATTTGCTTCTCGCAAGTAGGCTAAAACACAAATTTCAACGAGTTGTTCCAACTCAAGCAATCCAACTTTCAGCCACAGGCATTCAAGCAGTAAATCAACTAAGCAGTTAGCCTCATGGCAAGCATACTTTCATGTTAACATTCACACTCATGCGAGATGCTAAAGCATAAACACTTACCTAGTACTCCAAGACAAAACAGAAACTAGTTAGTAATCAAATGCATGATCCTAGTTCATGTTAAGATGGCTAATGCAACACATGCAAGATGCAACTACAGTAGGCTCGGCTATTGTAAGATGGCAGATGATGATGCTACAGCTAATACGTATTTAACTTAGAATTGAAATACAAATGTAGTTAGTATGATGCGCCGAGCCCGGTGCATGCAAAATAGATGAATGAATGCAAACATGCGAACATAAGTATGCTAATTTAAACATGCCCTAATCTAATCACTGAAAGCTGGTAAATGAAAGGGGGAAAGACGTTGGGTTGGAAGACATACACACACTCACGCACACTTATTACACAATTGCCCTTGCTTGGAGGGTCCGAATAAATTATACAAACCAAACAAATAATTAAACTATTCTAGCTAATTAAATATTACAAAACTTCTAATTAATTATCGAATTAAATAAGCTATGGAAAGCAGTAAAAGGGCCTCGGGAAGAGGGATGCATGCATGCTCGGATTGGCTTTGCCCGGAAATCCATTGCCATGACAAAAGCTGCCTCTGTTTACACTGCCTTGCCCCTCTGAAATTTATGAAAGTTTCCAGAATCCTTCTAAATCATTCCCTGAGTGTTGTGGAGTGCCACCGGCTACAACTCAAATCCACCAGCCATAAGAATAGGCTTATCGGCCAAATATTGAACCACCGGCTGGACATTGATGGTCGGTCGGCACCAAAAGTGGTCGGTCGGCCATTTCTTCTTGCAGAGCCTTGTTTTGACAGCAGCAGAGGACAGATAGTGCATGGCATGGAAATTCAAAGCATTGTGTGCATGGCCACTCTCCCAATCATGCTACGGATTCAAGGGAGTGTGGCCCTCGGTCCTCGGGCCACCAATCACGCATTTCGATGCATGATGGCCAAAGACACCAAGTTTGCAAATCAATGTAAATGCATGCGACAAAAGAAATGAGTGCTTACGCCCTATCATGTTGAGATCAAGGGCATCGGCGACCGGGGGTTGAGACATGTTTCGTCACTTTGAGTACGAACACACCTCACCCCTCAAGTTTGGTTTGACACCCCAAACCAAACAAAATGCAATGCATGTATGCAAAGTGACTCAAGTATGCAAAATGGCCCAAGTATGCAAAATGGCTAAGTTAACAAAACATGCCAAATGCAATGCAAGCTAATCATGCAAATGTACAATGTGCTAATCATGCAAGATGTAGTGCAATGTGACCTAATCATGCAAGCAATATGGCAATACAATAGGTATACAATGATGCAACCTAGATAAGCAACTATACAAAGTGATAGGCATGCACCAATGCACAAATGCAAGACCTATGGACTTATACTAAGATGGAGGAGCCTCGGCCACACCCCAAAAACAGTGGCCAAAGTGGCATAACAAGAGCACAAATCGCATATGCACGTATGCATGCAGTAAGGCCCATCACTTAAGGCATAAAAGAGGCAACTCTAAGCATACTTAAAAGAGGCAAACATGGGCATTTCAACCTACATATTAAGCTCTGAAATACATGCAAAGGGATGATGCCAAGTCAAACAAAACATGCAAACAAGGCGCGCAATAGGGCCCAAAACTTGAGGCCAACAAGGGGGTATTCCACTACAACTATTATGACCACACATGGTATGGATTATGCAACCAAAAATAGAGTTTCAATGCATCAAAATACACCCCAAAACCCACTGATATGGCAGCCCAAGGTCTTAAACAAAAGGGCATACACCAAGGCCCATTTCAAGGCATAAAAGAACAACTCTTCAAGGCATGAAAGGGATGATGAATGCAAGCATACAAGCATGGATTATGGACTGAAATAGCATGAGAAGTGATTCCAAATCACTGAAACAACCCAACTAAAGCATGCTAATGACTCACACACTCAAGGCTCACAAGCCAAAATGCAAAGAGGCTATACCAAACATGGAAAACATGATCAAATCAGTACCCAACAGACCTTAAGCATGGCAAGATTTGACCAAAAATTTCATGAAGTTAAGCTAGAACGTGCAAGCATGGAGGGGCAAATGCATGGCACATATTATGACAATAAAGGGGATTACTAAGCAAGTATGTTATGCATGTAATGGACAATAAATCCGACCAAAAACAAAGGTATAATATGACCAAATGACACCCAAAAAGCTCTGAAATGAAGCTAAGAACAACTAAGCATGCATGCTACCTTTATGAGCCAAAACATGAACAAATGAGACACAAAGGGAGAGGGGTGTCCCTCCCCTATGCAAGACTTCAAAAACCTCTTCTTCACCACTGAAAATCCACTGGATTTCAGTGGTGAGAAGGCCAATGCACAAAAGTATTCAAAGCTCAACCAAAGAAAGCACAAAAAGGGGGCCAAACAAGGCCTAAGAGGGGGAGGTCGCCCCCAAACACAAATGAGACCTTAACGGAACATCTTAAGCATGAAAAATCAGAGTTTTTATCAGTTATACACAAAGCTCAAAACAGCATGGAAAGTGGGTTAAAAGCTAGTGCAAGAATGGGGAATATAAAGTAACTAGCTCATCCTTGAAGAACACTTGAAGAACAGCAGGTCCAGCCCCTTTCTTCTGATCAAAACCAACTCAAAACTCTAAGAACAACCTCCCAACACCCCCAAAACCGAAGTATGGTGTAATGCTAGGTGCCTTAGTGCAAAACTAAGAACAAAACACCCTTTTGAACCCTCAAACACACACAAATGAAGAGAGAGAGGGAGATATAGAGAGAGAGAGTGATATATGAGATATATCAGATGTATATGTCTGATTTTTTCAACCCCTTCAAAGGAGAAGCAAGGCTTCCTTATATAGAGCAAGATAAAGGCTCAAAGCTTCTAAGGGAAGCTAATACAAAAGGGTCAAGGGGGTCAAGCTTCTCAAGGAAGCTAAGGCCAAAGGTGCAAGCTTCTTGAGGAAGCTAAGACAAAGGGCCAAGCTTCCTCAAGAAGCTTGAGCAAAAGGTGCAAGCTTCTCCAAGAAGCTTAGAACAAAATGGTGCAAAAGGTGGAAGTTCTCCATACAGTGTATGGAGACAAGTCCGTGCACTCCAGCTGGCACAGTTGGCATGCACCATGCCTGAAAAAGGCAAAAAGAGGGTATCGGCCAGAAAAGGAGGCAATCGGCCAAATAAATGGTTGGCCGACCACACAAAATGCCGACCGGCCATCACTAATGGCCGGTAGCATTAAAATAGGGCCGGTGGCCTCAAGCCAAGGCCGGTGGGTATCAAGGATAGCTAACAAGCTACTCTCTACCCTCAGGTGCAAAAACAAACAAGTTCTTGGTGCAAAACCAAGCACAGAACAGGTAAGTTAAGAGACCCTGAGGCAAAGCGCGTAGCCGAGATCTCCGAGAACTCAAAACGAACACAAACATGGATGATCACCGAGTGTTCAAACGGTGACGTCCAACTCTTGAGGACGGTCAAAAATGGGGTGTCTACAGGAGGTTCCTTTGAGAAGACCATGTCGAGGCTTTATTTATTTATTTATTTTTCCATGTTTATCTATACTTGGGCTAAGCTTCCTTTCAACCTTATTTGTGTAAATGCGTGACGTGAGACCAATGTGTTTATGATGCTACATGTATATATATACCTATATAAGTTCGTTTGAAAATTTTGTCTCATATATGTCAGCATAGCTCAATGGACTAAGTATGTTTATATATTACTTCCTCAGCCCTTAATTATATGTTATTATGTTAAGAGGCCTTTGGTAATCCAAGGATTACTGGCCGGTTACGATGCTAAACCTATAGAGCGCGGGTTTGGGTCGTGATAGATACAACTGCTTTATGGTAGTGGACATGGCAATATAAAAGGCAAATGGGCTTTGGTGTGATGACAGAGAATTTAGAATGAAAATGGCAGAGTTTGGCAAGGAGTTTGGTCCAAAGCCTAGATTGATACAAGTACCACAGACCAGAAAAGCCATAGCTGATAATACCACGTATAATGCTGGCTATCAAAGAAACAGGTCCTTTGCTGACGTTGTAAACGATCGAGGCGTTCAAACAAATGCAATCCAAACCATTAAGGTATATGAGGAAGGTAATGGTTGGTTGTATGAAAGTGTAGTTGCAAGGTTAAAAGCATCATCCTCAGTGGATACTTTTAAGAAGGACATCGTAAGGAGAGGCTTTGGGGATATGAAGGTAAGATGGGGGGTGGAAGAGACATGGTTCTCTTATTTAAATTAGTTGTAGATATGAAGGATAAACTTCAGAGAATGCAGGTTTGGCTCAATGCATAGCGTGATTCAGTCCAAGAACCAAGAATGGCAACAAGGGTTGGTTATTAAACAATAAAGATATGTCTGGCTTAGTTGCTATAGTGTTCTGTTGAACTTGTGGAGTTTTAAGACATTTAGTAGAATTGGGAAAACTTGAAGAGCAGTGCTTGCCATCGATGAGGATACTCTTCGGCTTAATTCACTCCATTGTGGTAAGGTGAAGATAGCCACAACAAGTATGGACTCTATTAATCACACCATAAATCTAGAGTGCAAAGGTGCATTATATCCAGTGAGGGTTTGTGAGGAACAAATAATAGTCTCTAAATTACCAGCTAATCAGTGTGCATCTCTATCCACTAAATGGAAGAAGGAAGAGAAGACAACCCCAGAGGCCATTGTAGATAATCAGCTGACAGACAAAAGCAGCAGGCATGAGGAAGAAGATGATGACGTGAAGGTCCAGATGGGCAAGAAAGTAGACCTACGGGATGAGGTGGCTGGAGAGGGAAAAGATGTCTCACTAGCTAGCTTAGATGAACTAGACAGGGATGAAAGATTGAGCGACGTCTCTACTATTGCTGAAACAGATATGATGAAGGATGGGTTTGAGGAAGATGGCACATGCATAAGTCAATTGGTAGGGGTAGGGATGAGCTCTGAGCAGTATGATGATGGTGTCAGGTGTAGAGTAGATGCTGAAGTATGCACCCCTGGGTTTATCAAAAGTTTGAGTGGCTCTAAAGGCAATCGGCTAGGCATTCAAATTGAAGTGGATTTGAATCGGACCCAATTGGCAGGTGGTCTAGAGAGGTCGGCCCAAAGACCTATTGGGTTGGTTCAGCTTCACCACAGCAATCTACAAGGTTCAACTTCTTATACAACCCATAATTTACCAACATCCTTATGTCCAGCAAGAAAGGAGAAGCTGAAGGCAAAAGAAATATCAGCACCAAGAGCATAGTTACAGAAAAAGAAAACGAAAGCGAAGTTCGGGGTCACCAAGAGATTGGGGCAACATCACTGAACTTGAGGAAATGAGCTGTTTTTAGGTCAGCTGTAGCTGCCACTTCACTATCTATGGCAAGTGGAAATATCAGAGGACGGAGAGTGTTATCGGAGGCAGAGACATCTATTCAAATATGTAAAGCCTTGGTCTTGACTGTGAAGGTAAAGAAAAGGAGGTGCTTAGCAAGTTATATGTTCTGGAAGCTCAAGATCAACAAACAGTAAGGAAGAAGGAATGGGACGCAAGCTAGACTTTTATACCCAGTTGATCAAGAGTGATTTTTATACTCATGAAGATACAATCATGGAATGTGAGAGGAATTGGAAGACCTGAAAAAATGAGGAGGATTAAGAAAAGCCTTATAGATAGAAAAGTGGATATTGTGTTACTTCAAGAAACCAAGAAGACATCAGTGGATTCTGACTTGGTTAGGTCTATGTGGCCTGGGGATTATTTTGATTTCATGGGAGTTGATGCAATTGGTCGAGCTGGAGGACTATTATGTATTTGGAACCCAAAGGTGTTTCAATTGAAGGCTTGTTGCATTTCTCAAAATTTAATTCTACTATAGGGTACATTATTTTCTAGTTTTGATTGTGTAATCATTAATGTTTATGGTCCTAATGAGGTGGTTAAAAGAAAATAGACGTGGGACTCTTTAGTAAGGTTGAAATCCAACTTTCTGGGGCCATGTTGTCTGGGGAGTGATTTCAATGAAATCAAGAGTATTTAAAAAAGAATAGGGTGCTCAAGAAGGGATAGAGGAATGGGGGACTTTAATAATATGATTGAACAACTAGAGTTGATAGATATGCCTATGTTGGGAAGAAAGTTTACGTGGTGTAATTCTCAAGCAAGGGAGAAATGGAGCATAATAGATAGATTTTTACTTAATTATGAGTGGGTGCAGAATTTTTCTTTCAAATTATGAGAACTTCCTAGATTGTTGTCTGATCACTATTCTATTATATTAATGGAGGATGATAGGGACTGGGGCCCTAAACTCTTTAGGTTTCTTAATGCCCAGCTTTTACATCCAAAATTCATCTCCTTTGTTCAGCAAAGTTGGTCAAAACTTGTCGTGGAAGGATGGGCAGGGTATAAGTGTCTTATGAAGTTTAAAGCACTGAAACAAGCACTTAAGCTATGGACTGTGGTGGTGTTTGGTAGGATTGAATTAAAGTTGAAGAGTGTGGAAGATGAGTCTTATGCTCTAGATATGTTAGCTGAGGAGAGACCACTACTTGATACAGAATTGATTAGAAGAAAGGAAGTGAAGGGTGAAGTTTGGAGGTTCAGTAAAATGTTGGAATGGATTTGGTTACAAAAATCTCGAGTGAATTGGGCAGCTAAAGGGGATAAAAATACAAGGTTCTTTCATATTATGGCATGTAGTAGGAATAGTAGTAATTCTCTGTGTTCAATAGCCATGAATATTCTACTATTTAAGGAGCCTTTGGAAATTAGGGATGCAGTTAAGGGTCATTTTATGAAGATATTTTTTGAAGATTGGAAAGTCAGACCCAAATTGTCTGGCCCTTTTAAGAGCATAGGAGGAGCTTAAGTTGTGGCATAATTGGAGGTGGAATTTACAGAGGACGAGATCTGGACTGTTATAAAGTGTTGTGATGGTAATAAGGCCCCTGGGCCTGATGGTTTCAACATGTCATTCTTTAAGAAATGTTGGCAAATTGTGCGGGTTGATGTGTTTCAATTTATGAGGGGTTCCATTAGAATGCTAGTTTGGTTGGAGGGATTAATAGCTCTTTCATAGCTCTAATTCCAAAAGTTTTAAGTCCTTCTTGCTTGAATGAATATAGGCCCATTAGCTTGGTTGGCTCCTTGTATAAAATTTTAGCTAAGGTGCTAGCTAACAGAATGAAAAAGGTGATGCCCAAGATTATTGGTGAGGCTTAGTCAGCTTTTTTAGAGGGAAGGAACATTTTAGATGGCATTCTGATTGCTAATGAAATAGTGGATGGCTGGAAACGATCTAGTCAAAAAGGTTTGGTGCTTAAGTTGGATTTTGAAAAAGCCTATGACTCTATTAATTGGGAGTTTTTATTTGATTTGTTGTTGAAGTTTGGCTTTGGAACTAGATGGGTTAGCTAAATGAAAACTTGTGTTTCCTCTGCTAAGATCTTTGTCTTGGTGAATGGGTCACCAACACCTGAGTTTTGTCCACAAAGAGGTCTTTGACAAGGAGATCTGTTGTCACCATTCTTATTCAACATTGTAGCAGAGGGTCTTAATATTTTGCTGAGCAGGGCTAAGGAGTTGGGCCTTATTAAAGGGGCAACAGTGGGTTCTAATGGCCTAAGAGTCACACATTTGCAATTCACGGATGACACAATTTTGTTCTGTGATGCGGATAGGATGGAGGTAACCAACATTAAAAGAATTCTAAGATGTTTCGAGATTTCTTCAGGTCTGAAAATCAATTACCATAAGAGTGTCATATGTGGTGTTGGGGTGGAAGAGGAACTGGTGCAAGAGTTTGCTTCTTGTTTAAACTGTCTTCATCAAAAGCTGCCTCTCAAATACTTTTGGGGGCTAACCCCTTCAGAAGGAGTACTTGGAAACCTATTCTTGACAAGTTCAAATAGAAATTGTTCACATGGAAGAGAAGGCTGTTAGCCTTTGCTAGGCTCTTAACTTTAATCAAATCAGTAATGTCTACTTTACCTATCTATTATTTATCCTTGTTCAGAATTCTGGTTAGAGTGGCTAAGGAGAATGAGAGATTGCAATCATCTTTCCTTTGGGGTAGCTCTGATCTTAGAAGAAAAATACATATGGTCCAATGGGAGGTGGTTACTAAGAATAAGAAACTAGGTGGGTTAGGTGTAAGGAGGATTAAAAATTTAAATCAATGCCTCTTATTAAAATGGTGGTGGAGATTTGGCATTGAGAATCAGTCTCTTTGAAAAGAAGTGATTTGTGCAAAATATGTGCTTGTGGATGGAAGATGGCTCCCAAAACTAATAGGCAGAGGATCAAAGCTCTGGTCTGATATAATACATGTTGTTTATCCAATCCAGAGTTGCATCAATTTTATATTAATAATTCTTAGATTGTTTTGGGGGATGGGAGAAGAGTTCTTTTCTGGAGGGACAAGTGGGTGGGTAATATATGTTTAATCAATGAATTCCATAGGTTATTCTTATTATCTAATGATAAAAATGGTGTGGTTAGTGTGTTTTTTGGAAAAAGGGCAGAGGATGGTGGCTGGAACCTGGGATTTAGAAGATCTTTGCTGGTCTAGGAGGAGAAAGAAGCTTATAGATTACTCAAACTGCTTAGCACTGCAACAACACTGTGTAGTTCCAAACCTGATGAGCTTAAGTGGTGTGCAGACCATCTAAGCTTTTTACTGTTTCATCAGTATATAAATGGACCGAATCACTTCTGGGGCCTGCAGTACCAGTGGCTGCCTCAATTTGGAACAACTTTGTGCCTCCAAAAGTGCAATTCTTTGGGTGGTTAGCTTGGCTTGGTAAGGTTAATCTCTACTTTCCTCCACAAAATTGGAGTCCTACCAGGGAGTGAAAATCTTGGCTGTGTGTTTGGTCATAATGAGGTTGAAACAATGGAACATATTTTGCTTTACTGCCCTTTTATGTGGCTGCTTTGGTCTGACATTATACACTGCTGGGGATTGCAGTGGGTGATACTAGGTTCAGTGCATGGTTTGTTGCAATGGTAGTTTGGATGTAGAATGAAGAAGCTGGAGAAGAAAATCTAGATGGTTATACCTTTGGCCACTCTCTGGTCCACATAGAGGCATAGAAATGACTGTGTTTTTCATGGTTCTTAACCAAATTTGGAAGCTCTGTGTGAATTAGTGAAGGTTAGAGTTTCTATATGGCTCAAAGCATCGCAAATTCAGGTGGAATTTTCTATAAATGATTTGGTCTTTAATCTGCCACAAATGAAGTATTGTATCAGAAATGGAGACTGAATGTTATGGCTCAAGTCTGGTGTTTTGTTTTGGTCTCATTAATTAAGCAGGGCTACTGAATGAGGATTGTTTGTTGTTTTGAAATGTTTGGTTAATTTGAATGGAGTTCATGGCAGCAGGGTTTTTGAAATGTTTTGAAATGCTTGCGGGTTTATTGCCCTGGCTTCTTGCTGGTACAGAATGTCGTAGGATTGGATTGCTTAGCAGTGGCTGCAACTCATGGATGAAATGTTATGTTGCTCAGTTATTGTGAAGTTTTTGCTCATGGCTGCAACTCATGGGTGAAATGCTCTTCTGGTTTTTGAAATGCTCTGTTGCTCAGCTGGTTTGTTGCTTAGCAGTGGTCTGCTTGCTGGTTTTTCTTTTCTTTTGCTCTGTTTGTTGGTCTCTTACCAACTACAAGGTTGGAGCTTGACATAACTCCAAACTCCTCTTTATTGATGTAATTTATCATACTTTGTATATGTTTCATAAATAAAGTCTTCTTTTTGTAGAAAAAAAAAGGGTCATGTGTTGTTAACATTTGAAACAGAAAAAAAAAAAACAAAAAACAAAAAAAATAGTATTATGTTATGAAAAAATTTAATCTCCACACTTTGTTTTAAATTTTGCTTTGATTTCTCTAATTTTACACATAATTTTTTTCTATACAAAATGTTAACAACATATAATGGAAGGATTACATTGCAATAAAATTGAAAGTGTAACGATCAAATTGTTTAAATTAAAATTATTGAAACTAAAATGACATTTCACTTAAATTACAAGAACAAATGATTAAGTAATTTATCCAAAAAATTATTTTAGAAAAAGTAATCAATTTTTAATGGTTCATATCCCACTAATTTTAAATTTATACAATACATACACTTTCACGATAAATTTTCATGATTGATGACATTTTGGATATACAAAGTAAAAGGAAGAATAAGAAGATTGACTTGAAAAATATCATGTATAGTGACTCTGAATTTTATTTTAAAAATGAGGTGTGTAATGTAGATTTAAAATTGATAGAATATTTGTCACACTTAAAATGATTATGGTTCATAAATACACTTTATATTATTGGATTGACTTAGCTTGTTCAATAATGTTTAAATATATAATTTTAGATTAATTATATTTTTTGTCTTTAAAATGTAAGCCTTGCATCATTTTAATTCACAGTATACACATTAACGGAGGAAGACCACGACGACCAAGACCAAGACCAAGAGAGATGAAGATGAAGACGTGGGAGGTTATCCACTCCACGTTTATTTGCATATCAGGTAGTGATACGCAGCTGTCGGCTTTGGCTATGTTTGGGATATTTTGGGTTAAAATAATTATATTGGATAAAATTAGTTATTTTAATTAAATAGGATAAAATATTACATTCAATTCATAATTATTTTATTTTTTCTCCAATTAAAGTTGAAAAAATCAAAAAATTTATCTCAAACAAAACTTTATAACTCTAAACTAAAATAATAAAAAAATTAAAAAATCAACCTACTTCCAAACGTAGACTTTATCTATGAAACAAAGGTAATTGTTTTGATGTATTGGGAAACACTTTGATTCGCACCCCTGTTAAGGATGTATATATATATATATTTTATTGCATATTTTTATGATAAATATTATATATTTTTTTAATAAAAGTTATGATAATTTATAATTGAGAAATAAAAAGTTACGTAATTTTATGATTAGAAAATATTAGAATAAAAAATATGTAATATTGCTACAAAAAAACTTAACACTATCATAAAATACATAATTTCATTTTTTCAACCACAAATTATCATAATTCTTATCATAAAAAATAGGATAAATTACAAATACATCCCCTAAAGTTTGCTTAAAATACAAACGGCCTCTTGTGGTTTGAAAAATTACAAATACTTCACTGTCAGAATTTTTTATTTAACAGAATTAATAGAAAAAGTAAAATTCCTAACTGTTCATCTATACAATAATCAAATTATATGAATTATTAATTGAAATAAAATTTTAACAATATTAAAAACTGTTAATTAATTTGACGATTTATTAATAAAATGACCTATTTGTTATGAAATTAGGAACCTTAGGGGGTATAATGTAATTTCTAAAACTACATGACATAATTTGTAATTTAAGTAAACTTTAAAGAGTGTATTTATAATTTACGTAAAAAAATATATAATATTTATCATAAAAATACAAACACACACTATAAAAATAAGTAACAAGACATAGTGTTTCCCATCATAAATAAATAATTATTGACATTAAATTTGAAAGTCAAATAAATCTAACCCTTGGTTACTGATTATTAAAACCAAGTTGTGAAAAAATGATGATTTTGTGTTCACTTTTCAAAAAATACTTTTCAGAAAATTCTACCTTCTTATTTTCCGTATTTTTTAGTTTTTATTGAATTTTTTAAATATTTTAAGTATTTTTTTTACTTTTAGACACGTCTAACATAAATACACTTAAAAAGTAAAAAAATTGTAAAAAAAATGTTTTAAAAATTCACTAAATACCAAAAATACAAAAAAATATAAGAATTCAGTACATTTTTTATATTTTTATATATTTATTAATTTTTTAAAATATTTTTTCACAAATTTTTTATTTTTTAAAAGTAAAAAAAAAATATTTAAAATTTAAAAAATATTCACTAAAAACAAAAAAAAAATACGAAAATCAAAAAAATCAATTTTCAAAAAACTTAATCCAAAAATTAAACCAAAAACACAATGAATAGTTTCTGAAATCACTAGTGAAAGGACAGTGTGGAAAGCATGCCAACGAGTACCCAATAAAAAGTGGAGAAAAATCATGCTCGTTAGGCGAGAATAAAGCAACTTATGTGTTATATGGTTAGTAGGAAAATTACGTAATATTCCTAATTTTTTAAAAATATTTAAAAAAACTTGGGGATATTACATCTTTAGTTCATGTAATTTAATTTTTTTAAAAAATACTATTCAGTGTGGAGGTAGAAAATAAATAACTTATAAATGATAAACTTCATAAATAATAATAATTAAATTTTTAATTTTTTTCACGCATATGTAAATATTTTTTCAAAACCCACTTAATTGTAATTCTCTTTTTAATTTTTATGAGTAAATTATAAATCCACTCCTTTAAGTTTGCTCAAAATACGAATTGTCTCTTATAATTTTGAAAATTACATTACACGTCGTAAAATTTTTAATCGCATAACTTATGATTGTTTTTATTAATAAATTATTAAGTCAATTAACATTTTGTTGATAATTTCTAAAATATACTTCAATTAGGAAAATAGTTAGAAAATTTATTTTTTTTCTGTTAATTCTGTTAAATAAATTTTTTAAGACGAGATTATTTGTAATTTTCAGAATCACTTGTGACAATTTATATTTTTAAAAAATCTCAAGGGATATATTTGTAATTTATCCTTAAAAAAAATTAATTCTTGCACTTTCAATTTTGTAATAATGTGATATTTCCTTCCTGTGTTGTTAACATTTAGAAAAAAATTTAATCCCTACATTTCTTTTGAATTTCATTTCGATCGTTCTAATTTTACATATAATCTTTTTTTCTATTCAACTTATGTGTTAACAACACGTGGCAAAAGGTCCAAAGTAAAATCTTACTCTAACTTATCTATAAAATTATTCAAAAAAAGTAACCAATTATTTACATTAAGTGTGACTGATCACGTACTAAATTTAAATTTCACCCTACATATTTTGGGAATATATTTTCATTACATTTTTTATATACAATGCACGAGAAGACTAGGGTGATTGACTTGGAAAATATTATGCTGTGCTCCGAATTTTATTTCAAAAACGAGACTATTCAAAGCGGTGAGATGTTAGCCATACTTTAGTTTGACTGAAATTATTTATTTTTTAATTATGTTTTTCAATAGAAAAGAAAGTAGTTACATTATGAGAAATATTTATATTATAAAATAGATTACCACTAGTCCATAATAATCAGAAAATTAATAAAGTCTCACAATCAATTAACTAAACCCACCAAACTAAGCTCAACAACCATTAATAATCACATATAACTCTCACAATAGAAGAGAAATAAACTAACTACCACAAAAGGATATCAAACTCTTCTCTGTAGTTTTTTTTTTTTTTTTTTTTTGATCGACGAAAGTCAATTGTTAATTATTAGATTAGAATTTGTGGGAGTTAGTCTCCTCACTCTTGTAAAGTATTAAGTGCTTGCCTTTTAATTCAACTCCTCTTTAGAGGGAGTTAAACCCATGACCTTCCTCTTAGGACTAAATTCTTAGGATAGTCATGGTGGCTAATTAGATTAGGCCTAATTGATTTAACTTGTCTCTATAGTTCATAAATGCACTTATGGCTAATGTTTGGGAGCCAAACATTTATACATCCTTTTATAAAAAGTTGAAAAATAAAAAAAATAAAAAAAAATTTAATTCCCAAACGTGTGACTCTGGCTAGTTCAGTAACATGTATCTATACAATTTTAGGCTAATTATATTTTTCATCTCTAGGCCATGTTTGTTTGGCCGGACTAGATTAGTATTCTCATGACTAATAGTCTTAGGATTATGAATTCGTTGGATTATGTATCCTATCTTAACTAATAGTCAAGTTTAAAATAATTAGTCCGTACTTCAATTGTTTAACCAAATATCGGATTATTAATTTTATTAGACTATTAGTTCAATCCCAAGCTCATGTCCACCCAAACAAACATGGCCTAAAAGTATAATTCTTGTGTTATTTTTGTCATTAATATTTAAATTGTGTCAATTTAATTCCCAATATATAAAAATGTTTCAAACTAATCTCAATATTTAAATATCAATCAGATTCGTGTTTGTATAATTTGTCTACTGACCAAGACCAAGACTAAGACCAAGACGAAGACGAACTACGTTGGCAATTCCATGTTTATTTGTAAGGAAATGCTATAGGGATGTACACCATATACCTTATCACAAAATGTATGTTATAAAATTTTATAATATTAATTAATAAATACATAATTACGTCATAAATTAGGATTAAAAAAAAAATCGTAATCAAATTATAAATTCTTGTAATATCAATTATAAAATTTTGAGAATTTAATTACGTTAGTTTATAACGAAATAACGCATTTTATAATTAATATTACAAATTTTATGATAAAATTACATATTTTATCATAATATTGCAACCCTAAAGAGTTCACACCATAGGGTTCCCACCTGGTGTAGTGATATGCAGCTGTCAAATTTATCAATGATACAAAGTAACTATTTTGAGGGAGACATTATGATACACACCCTTAAACGGTGTGTAATATATGTACTTTATAATTAAAGAAAAAAATGATATAATTTTATATTTTTTGAGTTAAAATTAAAGAAAAAATTAATAATAAAAAATCATAATCAAACACAATATGAGACATAACTAAATATCTTATGAGTCATAATTAAAATAATATCATAATTAAAAAAAAAATAGTCATAACTAAGGAAGAAAATGATATAACTAAAGATATATATGGTACAATGTTTTCAAGCGTATGTATATTAAATTTCCCTTATTTTGTTGTATGATAAATAAATGATTATTGAGCTTTGGATTTGAAAGTGAAATAAATCTAACTATTAGTTACTAATTATTAAAGGGGAATGCTATGGTCTGCACTCCAACGCGGTGCATACTATATTTATCTTAATTTGTAAAATTTCATAAAATGCATAATTTCATTATAAATTGATATAATAAAAAAATATCGTAATCAAGTCATAAATTTTTTAATACCAATCACAAAATTTTAAATATTTTGATATATCAATTTGTGATGAGATTATGTCTTTTATGGTTAATGTTACGAAATTTTATAATAAAATTATATATTTTTATAATAAGATACATATGATATGCAGCCCTAACAAATACACACCATAAGATGTTTTTGTAAAAAACGAGATGGTATTCAATAGTTTTCAAATCAGAAGATTGTTTTAAAAATGGATTTTCCTCCATCATATAGTTCAAGAATTCACTCAGATTTTTCTTTTCCATCATTGTTGTGATCGATTGAATTGAAAAAGTTTTGAGCCAGTTGCTTGAGGTTGTTTGATGAATTCACCCTCCATCTCTTTCCTTCATATTGTATTTGATTGAAGGATTTAATGAGAGAAATAAAAAGAGAAAAAGAAATATAATTTCATTTTTTATTTAGTTATTATGAAAAATGAAAAAAAAAATAGAGGAAAATACAATCTCACTATTTCCCTTGTAAGTTTACTTAGGTTCTATCATTTTTTTTTTTTTTTTTTTTTTACTTAACTAAACATAACTTAGAATCAATTCTTTTTTCTTTTCTTTTGATTTCCCTTTCCATTTTCATTTTCCTCATTAAATTTTCAAACTAAACACATCCCAATCATCTTTGTGTCAATGGAGGAAGACCAAGACCACGGCGAGGAGGACGACGACGAAGTTCTTTGTCAATATGGCCCTGTTTGATAGAGTTGTGGGAAAGTGGTTATAGCTTATGCCTAAATAGCTTATAGGTTATAACTATGAACATAAGCTGATTTCTGACTTATAAATTAAGCATCTCCTGCCCCACTCAAAGAATAAGTTGATTTCTGACTTCCAAAAAGTTATAAGCTAAACCAAACACATCAAAATAGCTTAAATTAAGCTAAAAGCTGAAATAAGCAGCTTTTACGCTGCACCAAACATGGCTTATATAAGCAGCAACAGCATTAATCTAGAAAGAATTTTTTTATTTTATTTTATTTTTTTTAAAGCTTTAGGGTAAAATAGATCAGTAGTCCATGTAATTTAAGCATTTTTTAGTTTCAATTTGAAAATTTTAATCCTTATATTTTTAATTTTGTTATAATATGATCTTTTAAGTCATGTGTTATTAACATTTGAAACAGAAAAAAAAATTTATGTTTTGAAAAAAATTTAATATCCACACTTTGTTTGGATTTTACTTTGACTCCTCTAATTTTACACATAATTTTTTAGGTAAATTACACAGACACTCCTTGAGATTTTTGTTTAATACAAATTCACCCTCACATTTGAAAAATTACACTTACCCCCTGTGAGATTAAAATGACATATTTACTCCATAACCTTTATACGTATAAAATAATAAAATAATACAGATATTTTGTTCATATCGTTTCAAGGGAAATAACAATTATTTTCTTTGGTTTAACTTACACAAAAAATTGATTTTTTTTTTTTTGTTTTTCATGTTTTTTTTTCCTGAATTATTTATAATATTTTAAGTAATTTTTTATTTTTTAAATACACCTAATCTAGATGTACTTAAAAAGTATAATATTTTGTGATTTTTTTTTAAATTCATCAAATGCAAAAAAAAAAAAAAAAAAATACAAATACAAATACAAAAATATAAAAATTCAATGCATTATCCTATTTCGTTGTATTCAATGAATTTTTTTTTAAAATTTTTTGTACGAATTTCATACCTTTTAAATATATCTAGATTAAATTAATGTAATCTAGATGTAATGATGAAAATGAAAATGAAAAATTATATTCATATATAAAAATTTATACAAAAAAATATCATAAAAATGTTGTGGTAGTGATATTGTTGTAATATAAATTATGTTTATGAGTGTTTTGTTTTAAAGTGATAGGCCACCATTAAGATATATCATTGTGTTTGAAAATTCTATATAAAATTTATGTTTGTATATTATCACTCAATAAAAATATGTTCAGGTCGAATTTAATAATAGAAAGTTATAGAATGTAGTAATGATGATAGGAAGAATAAATGATAGAAAAAAGGACAAGATGGTCATTTAGAAAATTTTAAGGCATGACATCAACAATCCAGATGATAATTTATAATGAGATTACAAATCTCAGTAAGAGGAACGTAATTTTTCAAATGTGAGGGGAGATCTGTATTAAACAAAAATCTCAGGGCATATCAGTGTAATTTACCCTAATTTTTTTTCTATTCAAAATGTTAACAACACATGATGGAGGGATCGCATTGCAAATGATTAAATTATTTATGAAAAAGTAATCAATTTTTAATGACTCACGTTTCACTATTTTTAAATTTACATAATACAGGAACTTTCGAGATAAATTTTCATAATTGATGACATTTTTGATATACAAGATACAAGAAGACTGACGTGATTGACTTGAAAAATATTATGTATAATGAAATTGTGCTATGAATTTTATTTTAAAAATGAGGTAAATAGTGTAAATTTAAAATTGATAAGATATTTGTCACACTAAAAATGATTGTGATTCATAAATATACTTTATATTGTTGGATTGACTTAGCTTATTGAATAATGTTTGTATATATAGTTTTGGATTAATTATATTTTTGATCTTTAAAATGCAAGTCTTCTGTGATTTTGATTCGCAGTGTGCATATTAATGGAGGAAGACCGCGACGACCAAGACCAAGAGGGAGATGAAGATGAGGACGCAGTAGGGTATCCACTCCACGTTTATTTGCATGTGATATGCATAATGCGTGTCGGCTTTATCTGTGATACAAAAGTAATTGTTTTGATGTATTATAAATGGGAAACATTTTGGTCCACACCTTTTCAAGGTGTGTAGCCTACGTATTTTATTACATATTTTTATGATGCGTTATTTCTCCTCAACTCCAGCAAATGATTGGATGGATTTTTTTGGTGGGCCTCGTTTGAGAATAGATTAATTTAGTAATTTTTTGGTTATTTGATTAAAATATGAGCTAAAAAAAATTAATATATTTGGGATAATTTTTTGACTTTTTACAAAAAGATGTGCAAAAAGTAGAGAGAAAAGAGAATCTTTAACTTTTTGGTATGAATTGTTGGCTTTTTGGCTAATTTAGTAACTTTTTGACTTTTTGACTAAAAGGGAGGGTTCCCAAAAGAGGCCTTAACTTGGGATGAACTAATTCATTGTGATACTTTCGCACTTTTTCTTTATTGATGTTTGGTGTTGTGTATTTTGTACTTGATTCTTGCATTAATTAAGTTTTTTTTTTTGCCAATAAAAAAAAATGTATTTTTATAATAAATATTTCATATTTTTTAGTAGGAGTTTTGACAATTTGTAATTGAGAAATAAAATTTTGTAATTTTGTAGTAATGTTACATATTTCGTTGTATTATTATTATATATTTTGTAGTTAAAAAATGTTTGAATAAAAAAATGTATAATATTATTACAAAAATACGTAACACTGTCACAAAACAAATAATTTCATTTTTAATTACTAATTGTCATAATTCTTATCCAAAAAAAAATATGTATATTTAACATAAAAATACAAACACACACTAAAAAAATATGTAACAAGCCAAAGTATTTCCCATCATAAATAATAATTGACCATTGGATTTGAAAGTGAATAAATCTAACCATTGGTTACTAATTATTAAAACCAAGTTAGGAAGATAGATGATTTTTGTGATACGAAGGTAGTAATCAATAGTTTTTGAAATCACCAGTGGAGGGGCCGCGTGGAAAGCATGCTAATGAGTACCCAATAAAGTTATATACGTCCGTTTAACAGAGCTGTGAAAAAGTGATTATAAATTATAACTTCATATATTATAATTTATAGTCGTGAATATAAGCTGTTAACCTATTTGGTGTAGCTGTGAGATTATAAATTTAAGTAGCAGAGTAGTGTTTGTTTGATAAGCTGTAAAATAACTTTTTGATGTGTAATTGTGCTTTGTACCCTTATATAATATAAAAATGATTATTTTGTCATCTTTTTTTCAGTTTTAAATTTTTAAAAAATTATTTCATTAATAAAAGTTAATATAATTAGTATTACATAAATTATTATTTTCATTTTTTCATTATAAATCAATTAGTATAAAATTATTTCATTTTTTCACTATAAATTAATTAGTGTCAATTAATGGCTTATTTTCATTTTTTCATTATAAATTATTATTTCCAATTTTTCAATTAGAATAAAATTATTTCATTTTTTCATTATAAATTAATTAGTGTCAATTAATGGCTTGTTTTCATTTTTTCATATAGATTATTATTTCCATTTTTTCATTATAAATCAATTGGTATAAAATTATTTCATTTTTTCAATGAATTAATTAGTGTCAATTAATGGCTTATTTTCATTTTTTCAATTAATATATAATTTATTTCATTCATAGCTAAAATGCTCAATTATTATTATTATTTTTTTTGATTAAAAAAATACTGAAAACCTCCACACACACACACACACACACACAAAAAAAAAAAAAAAAAAAAAAAAAAAAAAAAAAACTGAAACCCTAGGTCCAGCAGGCCATGCAACGATGAACTGGCGCTAGGGTTTGAAATCGCCTTGCATGGCTGATCACGAAGGGGGATGGGGGACGACGACGGAGGCACATAGAGAGAGAGAAAGAGAGGGAGAGAGAGAGAGAGAGAGAGAGAGAGAGAGAGAGAGAGATCACGATGGTTTAGAGACAGATTGCAATGGCGTTCAGAGACAGATCGCGATGGCGAGAGAGAAACAGATCACGATGGCTCAGAGAGAGAGAGAGAGAGAGAGAGAGACAAATTACGATGGTTCAGAGACAGATTACGATGGCAATGAACCAACGCCGGAGGGAGAGAGACAGAGAAATAGAGAGAGAACAGCGTTTGAATGTCGCCGGAAATGTCGAAAATAGAAAGGGGGATAGCCGGAAATAGTCGCCGAAAATTGCCTCTTAGATGCCGAAAATCACCTCTTAGGCTCTCTATCTTTGAACGTGAACAGTGTTTGAATGTCAAGTTTATATAGTGGCATTTTGGTAATTTTCTGAATTTTTGAAGGGGCATTTAAATCATTTTGCCCTTCTATAACAAGCTGCGTGCATAAGCTAAAAAAAAAAGCACCTCTGAAGCAGCTTACACTACTAAAAACAGGGCCTTTTGAGTCGGCAGAGTGCCGTCGCAAATAGCACATTTGCCGACGCAAAAACGTTTTTGCGACGGCGTTTCGACGGCAACTCAAGGGTCGAAAATGGTGGGGTCGCAAATGTTTTTGAGTCGGCAATCTGCCGACGCAAAAAGTTTTAATTTTTTGAGACGGCAGATTGCCGACTCAAAAAGTGGTTCAATGTTTTAAGAAATTTAACCCATAATTTTCTTATTGAGGCGCCTCCGAAGTTTCGAACCCACGCCATTTGCAAGCTTTGACCGGACCCAAAGTCACCGCACTAAATCCACTTCACCACTCTACCTCTTTCAGATATTAATTGAGATATTTATTATTTATAGTATATACACTCAATATTAATATAAAAGTATATCTATAAATATATATACATATAATTATAATTTCATTATTATGATATTCGAAAAAATTATCTTGATATACAAATAAATAAAGCAGAATGTGCTTAATTACATGTATCGCACAAATTAAATTTATTTTTTTTATATTTATTTTTATTTTTTATCGATCTGATTGATGTCTTAATATTAATTTATATTTAATTTTTTATTTAACATTAAATTATTTATTATCAAAATATTCATATTTAATTTAAATTTTTTATGCCTATATACACTATTTATGAATAATTAAAAATAATAATATTAAAGAAATACTAATACTCTACATAATTAATTTATGTATTTTCTTCTTAATCCAATCACAACATATTTATATTTAATCTTTTAAATAAATTTTGTATAATTCTATTTCTACATATTTTTATTATCCAAATAAAAATAAAATAAAATAATTAGAATCACTTTTAGTTTTATATTACTAATTCTCTTTTAATTTAACTATTATTTTTAATATCGAAATGAGTATTAAATATAATATATTTATTAAATATAATCAAGTAAATATATATATTTTGGTTATAAAATATTTTTTTTGCTACGGCATTTGTTGCCGACACAAAAAGATATAATTTTTTGCGTCGGCACAAATTTGCCGACGCAAAAGGTATATGCCGACGCAAAAAGTCTATCTTTTGAGTCGGTAAATTCAACCGACTCAAATAATGCTATCAAATATTAATTTTTTGTGTCGGCCAACGGTGCCGACTCTAAAGGTTTGGTATTTGCGTTGGTAACGCTGTGCCGTCTCAAAAAGACTACCTTTTGTGACGGTAAAATTTGCCGACTCAAAAGGCCCTGTTTTTAGTAGTGTTACAACTTTTAGCTCAAAATCAATTAATTGAAGTTATAATCTATCTCTAATAAGCTCAACCAAACACTCCAAAATGACTTATTTTAAGTCAAAAGCTAATTTAAGCTGCTTATAAGCTGTACCAAAGGGGGCCATAAGAATGAAGCGACTTATGTGTTTTATATACGGTTTAGTAGGAACATTATATAATAATTTTAGAGTATCCGCCACATTTTTTCGCAAATTATAGTTTATTATGTCCCTTTATATTTCTCAATTACCTAACATAAATAATTAATATTTTATTTTATCCACCAGTCATATTATCATAAAGTAACACGTGACCGTACTTTCGAACTACTGAATATTCACCCGATTTAGTAAATAATACTCACACGATGCATTTTTTTCCTCTTTTTTTTTTCCCCACAGGTTAACGTTAAATTTAAATACTCAAGAGAAAAAATAAAAATGATAATATCAATAAAAAAAGAAGTACGCAAGAATATAACGAAGGTCATTTCACACACTATGAGTTGGGAGGGTGGTTCTCCTAGTCAGCCGACCATACTCCAAATTAAAGAATTGCTAGTCTAATGTGCGTTGGTTGGTCCGTCTTATCCATTCAACAATGAAAAAGAAAAAAAGAGATTCTAACAGCCAAAAATATTCACAAGAGGAAAAACAACTCAGAGCGGTTGTTGAAAAGAAAAAAAAACAATAAAGAGTGGTTATTGAAAAGAAAAAAACAATAATGGATAGATAAAAAAAAATTGAATAAAAAAAAATTAAAAGAGAAAAGAAAAAAAGAAAACAATAAAGTTTAACATGCATGCACACAAAAAATAAAGTTTCAATAATAATATAGGCTTACAAAAAATAAAGTTTCAATAATAATATAGGCTTATTACAATCATATTTATTTATAAACAGACTGAAGCGGAAAGAAAATGATGTAAAGCACGGGGGAGTTTGAAAATTTTGGTCTGCGTCGCTTTCAATATGTAATGATAGCAAAAATTTTAACATAATTACGTAAAAAAATAAAGACTACATAGTAATTTTTATATTAAAATATTTATATACACAATAAAATCTCTATTAAAATATTTATATGTATAGTAAAATCTCTTTACATAACATCTATAATAGATCTCCTTTTTTTATAATTTTTGTAATTGTTATAGGGATTTTAAATACATTATAATAAAAGTAACCTACCACCCCATGTGGGTATAACAATTTTGTCAAAAGAAGATAACTTATTAAATTTGTCAAAAGATGACAACCTACCAATATCATATTTGTCAAAGGAATACAACCAATCAATACCCACTATTACAAAAATAGAGAAAGATCACACTTTTTTTTTGTGTGATGTATGTTATTTAATCATATCTTTTAAGTTTTATTAAAGTGTGATATTTGGAAGTGTGATTAAAAGGGATCATTTTTAATCACACCTTTTAAGTGTGATTAATAACATTTAGATCACACCTTTTAAGTGTGATTAAAAATATTTAGATCACATTTTTTAAGTGTGATTAATGACATTTAGATCACATCTTTTAAGTGAGATTAATAACTAATAAAACCTGTGATAATAAACATTTAGATCACAAATTTTAAGTATGATTAATATCTAATAAAACCTGTGATTAATAATGAGATACGATCACACGTTATATGCATTTTTCATCACAGTTAATGCGTGTGATAAAAAAATGGTTTGACATATTTGAAGAATAATCAATATTATTTTTGTATGTGCACTTGAAGAATGTAATACATACTATACACTATACTTTGAATCACAATCACGTATTAAATGAAATAATGTCATATATTTCATAAATGAATATTAAATAGGGTGAATTACACTAATAGTCCTTATAGTTTGGGACTTGTGTCACTTTGGTCCCTGACTTTTCAATTGTTATACATTTGAACCTGAATTTTGAATCTTGTTCCAAATAAGGACAATTGAAAATATTATTAGATTTTTCAAGGGTAAAATCGTCAATTTGATAAAATATAAACTAATTTGACAAAAATAAATGTCAAACAAATATTTTTGAATTTTTAAAAATTATTTCTACCCACTAAAAATAAAATTATGTAAAATTGATAAATCTTTTAAAAATTTATTTATTTATATTTACCAAATTAGTTTTTATTATGTGTTTGGATGATGATCATGTAAAATTAATTTTAAAAAATTAATCATGTAATTTTTATTAATTTTTATCAATTTTACATAATTTTATCATTGGTGGATAAAAATAATTTTTAAAAAATTAAAAATATTTTTTTGACATTTATTTTTGTCAAATTAGTTTATATTTTATTAAATTGACGATTTTGCCCTTAAAATTAAACAATGGTAACTTCAATTGTCCTTATTTGGAACATGATTCAAAATTCAAGGTCAAATATGTCACAATTGAAAAGTCATGGACCAAAGTGACACAAGCCCCAAACTATAGGGACTATTTGTGTAATTTACCCTATTAAATATATTCAAAAGTATATACAAAAGAATTACCATCAAAAGAAACAACCAGTTTCAGGTTAATATGTGAAACAACCAGTTTCAGGTTAATATATTCAAAAGAAACAACCAGTTTCAGGTTAAAAACTTTGATTACCATCAAAATCTCTTTACAAAACAAATAAAATAAGCAAAATAAAATGAAGAATAAGGAACAAAAAACCAAAGATGTGATCCAAAATACAAAAGGCAAGATCAAACTATCTCAAGAAGCATCTAGACATCCTAATCGAAGTCAAGCTAGCAGATCAAAGGAGCCATGAATATAAACAGCATTATGAAGACTAAGATATTAGCCCTGTTTGGTAGAACTGTGGGAAAGTGCTTATAACTTATGTCTAAACGTGTGTGAGTTTTGATCCTCTCTTATTGAAACATCCTCTCTTTCTAAAACCTCCTCTCTTTCAAAAAACCTCCTCCTCGGGCCTCTCTTTGGGCTGGCCGGCCGCCGCCTTTGGCTATGGCGGTCGGCTGGGCTAGCGTCTCCCGTGTTTGTTTGATGTCTTTCCATTAATAAACTTGAGTCTCCCGTTTTTCTTTCCACCTGGGGCTGTTTTGGTGTGCTGCGGTGTGTGTGGCTCTCGGTTGGTGTTTCCGGTGCTGCGGTGTGGTTTAGCTGTTTTGTCGGGGGTTTTGGTTGTGGGTTGTCAGCAGGGGTTGTCCAGGATCTACACTCGTGCGCTCTTTGCGAGTAGGAGCTTGAGGGGTGAAATCCGGTTCAGTTTTTGGGTGTTGTTTCGATGCTTGGTTTAGGCGGAACTTGGGTGTTGGAGTCATCCCAGATCTGCCGGGTTTGTATTCGAGCGCTCCTAGTCGTGTGTGAGTTTGAGGGGTGTTGGAAGAAGTTCTGGAGAAGGAAGAAGAAATGCTGGTTGGTCAGGCTTTGGTTCTGCAGAGGGTGGAGTCTCAATGGTTGGTGTACCTAGCGGTTGGTCGGGTCAGCAGCAATGGCGTGGTGTGGTCTTTTGTCAGTGAGGAAGCCTAAGCATGTTGGGTGATAGTGCATGTTGGGTGTTGATCTGTGGGTGAGCTTTGTTGGGAGATAATGCCGAAGCTTGTTTTTCCGGTGGTGTTGGATCTGCAGTGGTGAGGGCTTAGGGTGTTGGGAGTTGGTCGCTGATTAGGGGCGGCGTGGGCAGCAGGTGTAAGCTGTAGCCTAGGGTGGTGAGGGCTGCAGCATAGGGTGGCAGCAGCAGGCATGGGCAGCAGCTGAGGTGAGGTATTGGCAGAGTGGTTGGTGATTAGATCTTACTTTGGGGGGTTCGGCTGCTTTGGTGTTGGGTTTAGTTTAGTTTAGTTTGTTTTGGGTGTGTTTGGTGGGTTGATTATGTGGGGATTCATGTATTTATTTTCTTGTATTTTTTATTTTTATTTTTTTTTTTCATGTTAAGTCCTGCTTAACTTTTTGTTTTAAAAATCGAGAGGCTTAGGGGTTGGTTGTATGGGTGCGAGTAGCAGTAGTAGGGGTATTTTTATATTTCCGAATCTCTCTCAAGGCATGTCTTCTTCCTGTACTTTTAATTTTATGCTGTTAAATGAAATTTTTCTTTGCCGATCAAAAAAAAAAAACTTATGTCTAAACAGCTTATAGCTTATAACTTTCAGCTTAAGCTGATTTCCAACTTATTCTTAAAGCATCTCCTGCCCCACTCAAAGAATAAGCTGATTTCTGACTTCCACAAAGCTATAAGCTATAAGCAATAAGCTAAACCAAACACATCAAAATAGCTTAAATTAAGCTGAAAGCTGAAATAAGCTATAAATAATTTCTGCCAAACAGGCACATTGTAGCTTGACTTTTCGTGCCCCCTTTTGGAAGACGAAGAAGCCATACAGTATCGGACTTCCGCGGTTTTGAATCTGATCTCACTTCCAGCAAATTTTTTAGAAAATCGATTTTGAATCAAATTGAGAAAAATCGACTGCTTTTCCAGATACAGAGTCGTCACCTAAATATTTTTTGAAAAATTTAGGAAACCCATGACTTGTGCCAAAGGCCACATGTCCGTTATCACCAAGATTGTCTCGGCTTGGGAACTTGGGTATGAGAGGAGAATGTCATGAATTGAGCACCCCCGCTCGCCCGATCAAAGATCGGCCTTTACTAATCATGATATGAATCTTATATACATTATATACACTTGTTCCGATTTATTAGGCTAGCATTACCATGTGATGCGCACACACAAGTATAGACTAAATTTGCAAGAATTGAAACACTTGATTCATGTTTGTTTTGCAAAATTGTTTCGAATATGTACCACTTGAAAAAGTGATTGCATATAAACATTACTCAAATTATTCCAATTCAAGCAATTAGCCTTCATCTACAGGCATTCAAGTAGTTTATCATTTAAGCACTTAGTCTCATGGCAAGCATGTTAGATTTGGCAACAATCACACACATGCGATTATGCTAAACCGAGTAAAGGCTCACTTAGTACTCTAAGCCAAAAGGATAAATGAGTTAGACACATGCATGATTCCTAACTATGCAATATGACTAATGCAACACATGCGATATGCAATTACTAGGCCCGGCTACTAATATAGCATGTGAATCAATTTGATAATATGTGGTCTAAGCACGTATTTAAAGAAATATTTAGACTAACAATGCAAGTTAGAATGATGGACTGAGCCTCTGTGCATGCAATACAAGTGGATGCGAACATGAAATATGCTAAACAAAACATGATGCCCCTAAACTATCCATCATAAGCAGTTTAAATAAAAAGGAGAAAGACGTGGGGTTGGAAGATATACACATTATTACAAGTTTGTGCTCTCATGAAGGAGAGTCCAAATGAACTAACTAACTAACTAACTAATTAAAGCTAAGCTAATTAATTAACTATTACAAAACAAATGAATAAATAGCTAAATTACTTAACTAATTATTACAAACCGAATTAATTAACTATTCCAGTTAACTAAAATAATTACAAGACGAAATCAAATAACTAGGTAACTAACTAATTAATTACAATGCTTTACAAAATTAACTAGCTATACAACTAATTAATTACAACAAATATCTAAGCTAAATATTTAAATTAAATAGGCTTGATATGAGAGGAATGCTCATGCACGTGCTCGGTTTCTACCCAAAAAGGCCACGGTTTTGCTTCCAGAAGGTCTCTGTTGCACAGTAAAACACTTGCACTTTTGTCTACCTCTAGAATAGCTCCACTCTGCTAAAAAAACACACTGCTGAATTTTGCATTGGTGGCCGGCCGGCCGGCCAGGAGTGAAGGCCTGCCGGCCACCAATGATGGCTTACCGGCTGTGAAAAGTGGCTTGCCAGCCACTGCTACAGGTTTTATCTTGCTGCAACAAAGAACAAACAGAGAATGCACAGGGTATTCACAAGGGTTGTCTGCATAACTCACCCCTCCTTATCATGAACAGATCAAAGGAGTAGTATGCTTGGTTCACAAACCACTAACTCAAGCAATTTCATTGCATGATGGCTTATGAACTAAAGTATGCAAGTTCAATAAATGCAACAAAACAAGACACAAACCTCCTCCCTTTCATGAATTGATCAAGGGAAGTGGTGACCTTGGAAACTTGAACCATTTCATCATTAATGAGTATGAAATGCCTCAAGCTTCCATATGTTCAATTAACATATGATTGAGCACAAAACCAAATTCTTATCTTGCATCATTTTAGTCCTATTTTAATTACCAACCATTATTTAATTCATTGAGTCCAAATGGTGAATTTAAGTCCTCTAATGGAAAGAGGGCTCAAACCAAGCGTTGGTTTAGGCATGAAGGAGACATCATACCGTTGGTAATGAACTCCAAAGGGATTAAACCATTAAGCATGACATCTTAGTTTCATGCTTAAACAAACAAGTTGTTTGAAATCACTTTCAAAGCAAAACAAAAGCCAAGAAAGGAGGGAGGTTGCAGAGGTGATTAAGGATGATCACAAGTATAGAAAGCCATAAATAAATGCAATCAATTCAAATAAGATGGTATCTAAGGCCTAGAACACCAAACTCATGAGGACAATTACATTACAAGCATGCAAAACAAAGCTTAAATGCAACTATCAACCAAAAATAGTGCTAAAACAGTCTAAAAACAGTTCTAAAACATGTTGAAATTAAGACAAAAATGGCTAGATTAATAAGCTAAAGCACAAGCTAGGCTAGTAAGCAAAACATAAGGTAAGGAGGCTAACCATTTCAAATTTAGACTTCAAAACATGATTTTAGCCACTGGAATAACTTTGAAAATCTGTATTTAAAAACTCAAAAAAAGATAGTGTAAATGTGGGAAACACAAGGGTAAAGGCCTTTAAAGTAAGGTGTAAACAAGGGTGAACCACCCCTCAACCTTTATTGGCCTTAAAACCCAAGCTTGAGCCCAACAATACAAATTTTTTATAGCCCAAAAATAGTTGGAAAACAGCAAGAAAAAGAATAAATAAAGCTAGTAAAGAGAGAAGGGTTTATACCTTTGAAGAGGAAAACCAATTCCAAGCAATAAAACCAAACAGACACACCCTTAAGAGCTCCAACAAAGCTCAAAGGCACCTCAGCTCAAATATGGAGAGGTTTGGTTAAGAGTATATAGCCAAAGGTTAAGGATATGTAGGCTAAAGTGTAGAGATTTGCTAGAGAGAGAGAGAGAATTGTAAAATGAGGAAAAATTTTGCTCCAAAATTTTTCTAACCTTAAAACATGAAAGGGAGGCCCTCTACATATAGAAAACATGAATTTCCCTCAAGAACTTCCAGCCATACACGTGGGAGCAGATACAAGCATCTGTGCAAATAGCTGACACAGTTGACACAAAATATTTACAAGAGACACTGGTAGTCGGCAGGCCACATCAGTGGCCAGTAACCAAGAGTGATGGCCGGTAGCTCAAAAAGGTGGCTGGTAGGCTTGAAAATCTTTAGGTTTGGTCCAAAATAGGACAACAAGGGTGAAAGGTTTGAAAGGCTCAAAGCCGTGGCATTCCGTTGAGGACTTCGAGCACTTGAGAAGCATATAGACTCATCATTGGCTGTGCAAGCGATGACATCCAAGTCGTAAGGGCCATAAAAAATGGGGTGTCTATAGTTGCCCCTCTTTGACAGAACTCGGAGTCATGAAATGAAGTGAGTGAATGTCAAAGCCCGAAGATGACCCATTTTGACAAGGTTGTAAGACTTGGACAAACAATCAAGACAAAAATAAATGGTTGCGCCCACAGGCTGCTTACGTAATCCCTTTGTAAGGAATCAAACTAGCGTAGCTCTAGGGCAAGATGCAAATGATATGCACAATGACTTTGAAAGCTGGACTCACACGCTTCGCGAAGTCAGCTATTTTAAAAACTTATGATCAGGCAAGATGATGTAATAAGTAATAACAAATGCAATAAGCAAGATAACGAGATAACAACATATGAATGAACAGTTTCAAGCTTAAAATAAAAACTGGCTTCATGCAAAAAGAAGATATAAAACACACCTTGACCACGTCAAAACAAGAGATGAGGATAGAAAACACTGCTCAGGGTTGCGTTTCACACATACTGAGAAACTGAGAACAAACACTGCTCGGGATCGCGTTTTACGCATCCCGAGAAATTGAAGAACGAAAACTGCTCAAGGTCGCGTTTTACGCGTCCCGAGACCCAGAGGAACAAAAACCGCTCGGGGTTGTGTTTCACACATCCCGAGAAACAAGAAGAACCATTTGGGGTCGCGTTTTACGCGTCCCAAGAAACAAGAAAGACCGCTCAGGCTCGTGCTTCGCGCGTCTTGAGAAATAAGAGAAGCCACTTAGGCTCGCGCTTCGCACGTCCCGAGAAACAAGAAAACCCACTTGGGCTCGCGCTTCATCGTCCTGAGATACAAGAAAACCTGCTCGGGCTCACACTTCATGCGTCCCGAGATAAAACACGTCCAAAGCCGCGCGTCACGCGTCCTGAGATACTCTAAGCACGCTGAAATTGTGAGAAGAGGACAAAAATTGCTCGGGCTTGCGCTTCGCGCGTCCCGAGATACATCACATCTAGAGTCGCGCGTCACGCGTTCTGAAATAAGAAAAAACCGCTTGGGGTCGTGCTTCACGTGTCCAGAGATGAAACATGCCTAGAACCGCACGTTACGCATTCTAAGATACAAGAAAATCACTTGGGCTTGCGCTTCATGCGTCCCGAGATGAAACACGTCTAGAGCTACGCGTCACGCATCTTGAGATACAAGAAAACCGCTCGAGCTCGCGCTTCACACGTCTCGAGATGAAACACGCCTAGAGTCACGCGTCACGCATCCTGAAATGCAAGAAAACAGCTCGGGCTTGTGCTTCACGCATCCCAAGATAAAACAGAGAGGTGTGCGATAGATGCACAAAGGGAACAAGTGCGATAGATGCACAAAGTGAACAAGTCAATTCAGTGACAACGCATATTCTATGCAAGATGGACAACCGATGTATGATGTTAATTGAACACATGTTCTATGCAAGAAACAAAAGCATATTCTATGCATGAAATAAGAGCATATTCTATGCGAAATACTTGACAGCGTGTTCTACACAAGAAACATAACTGATGCAAGACATGCATGCAGCATGCATATGTGAAATGCACATCCTAAGAGCAAATCTATGCAAAATTGACAGCATGTTCTATGTATGAATTATAAACGATGCAAAGCATGCATGCAACATATGTATATGTGAAATGCATATTCTATGCAATGAAAGAGAGCAAACGCATAAAACGAATAAAAACGGCATTCGATGGCGCCTTCCGATTTATTTCTCGGAGGAATTGCAATACGTTCAAAAGGATACACCTTGTTCATGTTGACAAATGATGAACATCATGCGCCAAAACACAGTTTTAAGCTTCCTTAGAAACAATCTGGACCTAACAATGAACCTTGCCTACACTTCTTGGGAAACAAAGACACAAAACAGCATTAGAACACAAAGGAGGGCCACCGACCACTCGCCGGCCACAAGAAGAGGCTACCAGCCACCTGCCGGCCATCAGAAAGCCTTGCCGGCCACCTACTGGCCACCGATGGCAGATTCAGGCATTTTAGACATTTTGCCTCAGGCCTTTAAATACACATCACAAGGGTTCATTTCCTCAAAACCCTAGGTCCGAAATTGCTCTCCCTCTCTCTAGACACTTTCTCTCTCTAGATCTGAGCTTTACACGTGTTTTGCAACGCCTCATGCACACTTTATTCTTTAAACCCTCTTGATTCTCTTCCTTTTGAACCGATCAAAATTTGTTTTCGACGCTTTTTCCCTCATTTTCACCCCTTTAGGCTTGTTCCTCTCGAGTTTCTATCGGGTTTCGTGAACTTTCCTAGGCTTTGACTTTTTCTCCAATTTTCTCTCTTCTAGGGTTGGCTTTTTCCAAGTTTACCCTCTTTCTTCCATTTTCTTCACTTTTCACCTACTTTTCACGCATTTTCCCTGATGGCAGATGATATTCCACATGACAGGGGCTTTCCAGAGGTTCCCTCCATATTCTCACCCGTTATTGAGGTAGAGGAGCTAGTGGTTGCCGAGGCTGGCGAGGCGGCTGAGGGCATTAAGGCTGACCTCGAGGCGGAGTTTGAGCCTGAGCTTGAGCCGGAGCCGCTACCATTCAGGGTACGGCCTTTTGATCCGGCGAGATATCATCCTCGCATGCATATCTTGCCACCCTGGAGGCATTAGGCACTTCAGCGACTTTGCTTGCAGTGTTCTAGAGGACCTCCTATTGAGGGAGTCGGCCTCCCACCTTTCATTCAGCACCAAGGAGGTATAAACTCTGTTTTCATGCATTTCTGCCTTTCTTTAAACTGCATTTCTTGCACTGCCTTTCATCTAACTGTACTTTCATCACTGCCTTATCTGATTCATCTGTTCTTTGCCACAAGGAGAGTCCCGTGCCTATAGGGGGTATGAAGCTACGACTGCGAGAGATTGGTACGACGAGCTCCCTGCAAGAGTTCATGACATTGTTGACGAGACTGGCTTTGGCCTTTCCTGCTCCGGCCTGACACGGGTCATTGCGAGCCGTCCTCTTCTAGGTGCGCTTGTAGAGAGGTGGTAGGACACCACCAACTCCTTCCACTTCTCCACTGCTGGGGAGATGACGATGACTCCCTACTAAAAAATCTAGAAATCCCCTAGATATTGATTTGTGATTATGTATCAATTTTAAGCAATATATAACAATCCCAATCAAATAATCAAGACAAATCAACACACCGATTTTACGTGGAAAAACCACAATTGGAGCACCTCCAATTGTGATAAAAAATCACGGGCAACAGCCACAAAACAATCCACTAAGAAGATATAAAGGAATTACACAAGTATACTCTCAATTACCTAGCGAATCCACGCTTGAATTGAACCAACTCCTATGTGCCTCTTCTAGCCCTGTCTTCACCTCGGAATTGTCTTGACGATGAGCCGCTCCAAAATCCACCAAAGCTTCAGGCTCGAATTCTTCAGAATCCACCAAAGAACAACTCTCTCTTTTGTATAGAATGAACAAACAATCCTTTGATGTATCCTCCTTAAACCATGAATTGAATACTCAATGAAACATCAAAGAAAACTAGCAAAATAGCCCCAGATATAAACCCTAGAACCCAAGAAGAAGATCTGGAGGCATTACCCTAGATTTGGACTGAAACACGTATTTATAGAAAACTGTCCCGCGATCTCCGCTTGAGCGTCAGATTGGCCGCTCGAGCGGACCTACGCTCGAGCGGAAAAAAACAACATCCAGTATTTTTGCAGGCGAATAAACTTTTGGAACTCAGCATTCTCCGCTCGAGCGGGGGAATGTCCGCTCGAGTGGACAGGCAACTTGGAATGCATTTTTGCATTTTGCTTCGGGGGCGCTGCCCCTCGACCCCGCTGTGGGGCTGCCCCGGACCCTCCAAGGGACGCTGCCCCCTAGACCCCCGCGAGCTGATCGGGCAGCTCGATCCTCATCATAATCAGCGAAGTGGAAATCTTGAAAGAATTAACATCATAAAACTTCTCTGCAAGGCATAATTCGGGTTGGATTCATATCTAAAAACTCATAGCCTCACTGAAATAAAAAGTGCGAAAACAAATACAACTTAAAGGAGTTTTGTCAAACGGGATTGCCAAGAATAAAAACCTAACACCTACGACTTTACCATGATCATGGCTTAGGAGTAGGGGGTGATCCAATCCCTTTCGACACAGACATGGAGGAGTGAGAGGCCACTTGGATCGAGCTGTTAGGAGCACGTCCACCCTTGTGCTGATCAGCTATGGTCAGATATAGTTAGTTCGCTAAGCAGTTCCGAGGGAGCGAGCCAGAGACATTAGAGGAGATGGAGCAGTATGCCAGAGGCTTCCTAATGTTTGTCCTCGGTACCACCTTGTTTTCGAACAGGTGGAACACCGTGGGCTTATATTTGTTGAGTGCCCTGGTGACCCTTCCCCGAGTACACTTCTATGACTGGGGCAGAGTTGGCCTCGCCACCTTGTACGACTATATGAGCTCTACCTCCCGCCTGAGGGGAGAGTTAATCAGAGGTTACTTGCGAGCCTGGAAGGTATGCATTTCAGTTCCTTCTTTGCACTTTACATTTTCTGCTCTACATTTTTTGCTTTATATCTGTTCAACACCTGTGCTTTCTGCTTTGTACCTTTTGCATCTGTTCATACATTGTTGATCACATATCACTGCACTTTCTTTGCAGCTGTGGGTTTATGCTTATTTTCCAGCTCTTGCCCTAGAGACCATGGATGAGCTCTCCCCGATGGTCCCTTACTTGAAGCGGTATGATTGTAGGTGTCAGCGTTAGAGCCGCGAGTCTTTCGTATTCTTTTGCCACTACTTTGACACTGTGGCCGCCCACGAGGTAACCTAAAACACAATCATTTTGCTTTACAACTGTTTTGATTCATATTTTAGCAACTGTCAACAACTAACAATCTGTACGCTCTCTATTTGTAGATCATGTGGCAGCCCTGGGCGATGATACCCGCTAGGGTGCGAGATCAGTATGCCGGGGCTTGGGCCACGTCGCGCTTCTGCATTCTGTTAGAGGGCTTAGTCTACCGGGCCTGGTTCTTGAGTGGTGGTTCGTCAGCCAGATCGTGGGCTTGCCAGATCCGATCGTTTTGATGCCATCTCCATAGTCCATGAGGACAGCAGATAGCCTATCCATTGATACAGTCACTTAGTTCATGGTGGGCTTGGATGCTGATTACTTTAGGGGTGAGGGCGACTACGCGACCTTTATCCAGACCCACCTCATACCACCTCTGACAGGTGCTCCCGGAGGCGAGGGGGCAAGGGCTCCTGCTGCGAGAGAGGCGACTAGTGCCTGTGCCAGAGGGGCTCCCCCTGCAGAGCAGAGCACCCGTTGGCTAGAGCTTTCCACCGCGTTTACATACTGGCGGCATATTGGGGCTGCTTATCAGATCCCGATTAAGCCTAGCGAGGCTGGACATGAGCTTGTGCGAGTCTGGGGTTGGTTTTAGGTATGGACCATACTTTACGATTTGCACCCTGCATTTCATTTCAGATTTGTTTATTGCTGACATTGATCATCCAAATGCATTTGCAGGCATCCATAGAGTACATGAGGAGCGCTCTCGAGCTGATAGCCTCCTTGATGGCCATGGTATAGAGGAGGGAGATGCTGCTCAGTCTCCACGGTATCCAGATAATTTCTTTCAGTTTGCACTTCATGCTATCATCTTTCCACTGATACACTGACATTTCAACTGTAGTCTTTCCCAAACTGCACCGATACACTACATTGGCACATTGCACGCACACACTATACTCATACTGTATCTAATTTCTACTTACCACTCATTCTGCACACTATGCTTGCATCTGAAACACACATTGTAACTGATATTGTAACTGATATTCTACATTTTCTACTTTATATCTGTTCAACACCTGTGCTTTCTACTTTGCACTTTTTGCATCTGTTCATACATTGTTGATCACATATCACTGCACTTTCTTTACAGCTGTGGGTTTATGCTTATTTTCCAGCTTTTGCCCCAGAGACCATGGAGGAGCTTTCCCCGATGGCCCTTACTTGAGGAGGTATGATTGCAGGTGTTAGCTTTGGAGCTGCAAGCCTTTCGCATTCTTTCGCCACTACTTTGACACTGTGGCCACCCACGAGGTAACCTAAAACATAGTCATTTTGCTTTACAACTGTTCTGATTCACACTTTAGCAACTATTAGCTGCTAACAATCTATACGCTCTCTATTTGTAGATCATGTGGCAGCCCTAGGCCATGATGCCCGCTGGGGTGCGAGATCAGTATGCCAAGGCTTGGGCCACGTCGCGCTTCTGCATTCTGTTGGAGGGCCCAGTCTGCCGGGCCTGGTTCTTGAGTGGCGGTTCATCAGTCAGACCGTGGGCTTGCCAGATCCGATCGTTTCGATGCCATCTCCGGAGTCCATGAGGACAGCAGACAGCCTATCCGTTGATGTAGTCACTTAGTTCATGGTGGGCTTGGATGCTGATTACTTTAAAGGTGAGGGCGACTATGCGACCTTTATCCAGACCCACCTCATGCCACATTTGATAGGTGCTTCTGGAGGTGAAGGGGCAAGGGCTCCTGCAGCGAAAAAGGCGACTAGGGCGACCAGGGCCCATGCTAGAGGGGCTTTCCTTGCAGAGCAGAGCACCCGTTGGCCAGAGCTTTCCACCACGCTTACATGTTGGCAGCATATTGGGGCTGCTTATCAGATCCCGATTAAGCCTGCCGAGGCTGGACACGAGCTTGTCAGAGTCCGGGGTTGGTCTCAGGTATCTTGGAAAAGAAGGTATTTATCTTTTGCGGGCAGATTAACATTGATCAAGTCCGTTCTGTCAAGTTTGCCGGTCTATTTTCTATCAATCTTCAAGCTGCCAGTGGGCATTGCAAAAGCTTTACACAGAATTCAAGCCAACTTTCTTTGGGGAGGGACTGAAATCAGGAAGAAAGTGCACCTAGTTAACTGGAAGGAGGTATGCCTAAGTAAAACTAAAGGTGGGCTAGGTGTGAGAAATCTAAGCCAGGTTAATGAGTGCCTACTAGTTAAATGGTGGTGGAGGTATGGCAATGAGGAGGCAGCTTTGTGAAAAAAAGTGATATGTAGTAAGTATGGAGATCTAGGTAGTGGTTGGTGCCCATTATCTAATAGTTCAGTGTGGCTGTCGCATACGTGGAAAGATATAATATCAGTGGCTATAGTCAACACCGCTCTGCGTGATTTCTTCTTGCAAAATTTCAGGTTAGTTGTTGGAAATAGTAGAAGGCTGCATTTTTGGACTGATAGGTGGTGCCATAACCAAAACCTGAGTGTGTCTTTTCCCAGATTATTCACCCTATCAATTGATAAAAATGGAAAGTTGTTTGATTTTTTTTCACCGAAGAGTGGCAGATTCAGACTGGAATCTGGTTTTCAGAAGACCTCTTTTAGCATGGGAAGAGGAGGGAGTGCAGAAAATTAATGATCTACTACAGAGTGCGCCTGCACTCAATGAAGGGGTGGTAGATTCTTGTTCTTGGTTAGCTCACCCGTCTGAAGAGTTCACTGTGGCAACAACTTGGAAGTGGATGGAAGCTAGTCAAGGGGTAGATTGTTCAGTCGCTAGGTGCATTTGGAACAATTTAGCCCCTCCCAAAGTTCAATTCTTGAGTTGGCTAGCGTGGAGAGGTAGGATTAAATGCTCTGAATTTTTGCAAAGAATTGGAGTGTTGAGTCCAAATGCCTCTGCTCTCTTTGTGTTTTGCAGATCTGGGGTGGAGTCTGTCAATCATGTTTTCCTGCACTGTCCTACCATTTGGAAATTGTGGGCCAATCTAGTGAACTGGTGGAATTACAAGTGGGTTATTCCTGGATTAGGGGAGGGATTACTTCTGTCGTGGTCAAGTGTAAAAATGAAGAAGAAGTTGCAAGCAGTTTGGAAATTAATACCGCTTACTGTTATGTGGTCAGTGTGGAAAAGCAAAAATGACTGTCTATTTAAGAAGGTTTAGCCGGATTGGAATGCCTTAGAAGACCTGATAAAGGCTAGAGTTGCTTTATGGGTTTCTTCATCTTTGAAGGGGTTTAACTGTTCAGTGCAAGATGTTATATATAACCTGAATCAAGTGTGTCTGTGTGTGTAGTTCAGTGCTGGCTTGCTGAAGCTCTGCAGGGTTAGATGAGTTTGATTCAGCTGGGCTGCTATGAATTCATTTGGTATGAATTGTGTTGATGTCTAAATTCAGTTGGGATGCAGAATGTAGCTGTTCTTGTGCTTGTTATGCATGCAGCTGGACTGGACTGTGCAGAGGAGGTTGATTCAGAATAATGGAGTAAATTGTTTCAGCTGAGGGTTTTGTTGTGTTTGCAACTCTGCTCTAATTGAGTAATTAGGTGTTTGCTGTTTTTGTATTAGTTGGTGGTAGCTCTGCTCTGTTGTTTTCCTGTTCGGTTTTTTCCCCTCTTTTCTCCTCTTACTCTCTTTTGGTTGGTTTCTCATCAACTGGCGCTTGGAGTCTTGTTTTAACTCCAAGCTTCTCTTTATTGATATATTGTTCCATACTTTGTATGTTGTCATCAATAAAGATTTTTTGCCGATAAAAAAAAAAACCCCTAATTATTCACTTCTTCCAGTAAAACTGGAATATAATGTTTTAATTTTTTAATTAAACCCTTGATTTTTAAATTGAACATAATAATATCCATCCATTCATATTTCCAAGAAGTTTAGAAGAAAAAAAAAATAATCTTAAAATTCTTACATAATTATATTGATTTCTTTTTGGGTAAATTACATTTACCACCCCTGAGGTTTCTGACAAATACAAGGACATCCCCTGTGATTTGAATAATTACAGTAACCTCCCCTACTTTACCTGACAATGTCAAGATTCCCCCATTTTGTCTACTTTACACAAACGACGTTATTATTTTATATAAAATGACCATATTACCCTTGCTTTTGCCTGCAAAAAGACGAAAAAACCCTTTCTTCAAGACAAGCATCGCTGCCATAAAGTAAAAGACGAAAAAACCCTTTGCTTTGACCAACACAACCATAAAATAAAATAATTTTAAAATATTTATAATAAAAATGATACATTTAAAATAAAAAATAATTTTTTAAAATTTTTTTTAATATTTAAAATATTAAAAAATACAACACATAAATGTATGAAATATAATGCACATTAAAATAAATATAAAATATTTAAAATATAACATATTTACCCGAAAAAAATAAATTTCAAAAATTTCAAAACTTATAACCAAATAAATTTTTTCTTTCCAAAACTCATAACTCAAAATATAACTCCACACTCAAATCATGATTCTAAAAATATTTTTTTTTAATTTTTTCTTTTAAAATAGAGTTTTGGAAAAAGTTTGGTTTCGAGTTTTGAATTGAGTTTTAAATTTGTGTTTGGTTATGAGTTTTTGAAAATAATTTTTGAATTGAGTTTTGAGTATAAACATGTTCCGAAAAAACATTTTTTTTAGAAACATGTTTGGTTTTCTTTTAGAATCACAATTCCAATTAGAAATTTTCAAAAATCTTTTCAAAACTCATAGAGTCTTAACCAAATATAGAGTTTTGAAAATAATGTGGAGTTTCGAGTTATGTGTTTGGTTATGAGGTTTGAAAATAATTTTTGAATTGAGTTTTATGGTTGTGTTGGTCAATTCAAAAATTATTTTCAAAACTCATAACCAAACACAAACTTAAAAAAATACAAACTTATGTTAAATATATTTTTTAAATATTAATTTTTTTTTAAAAAATTATTTTTTTATTTTAAATATTTTATTTTATTTTATAAATATATTTTCAAATATTTTAATTTTTTTATGTGTTTTGTTATGATTTGAGTGTAGAGTTTTGAAAATAGTGTGGAGTTTCGAGTTATGTGTTTAGTTATGATGTTTGAAAATAATTTTTGAATTGAGTTTTATGGTTGTGTTGGTCAATTCAAAAATTATTTCAAAACTCATAACCAAAAACAAACTTAAAAAAAATACAAACTTATGTTAAATATATTTTTTAAATATTAAAAAAGTTTAAAAATTTTATTTTTTTATTTTAAGTATATATAGTTTTTATTTTAAATATTTTATTTATTTTATAAATATATTTTTAAATATTTTAATTTTTTTAATGTGTTTTGTTATGATTTGAGTGTAGAGTTTTGAAAATAGTGTAGAGTTTCGAGTTATGTGTTTTGTTATGATGTTTAAAAATAATTTTTGAATTGAGTTTTATGGTTGTGTTGGTCAATTCAAAAATTATTTTCAAAACTCATAATCAAACACAAACTTTTAAAAAATATAAACTTATGTTAAATATATTTTTTAAATATTAATAAATTTTAAAAATTTTATTTTTTATTTTAAATATTTTATTTTATTTTATAAATATATTTTTAAATATGTTAATTTTTTTGTTATGTGTTTTGTTATGATTTGAGTGTAGAGTTTTGAAAATAGTGTGGAGTTTCGAGTTATTTGTTTGGTTATGAGGTTTGAAAATAATTTTTGAATTGAGTTTTGCGTTATGTATTTAGTTACGATTTGAGTATGAAATTGTGTTTTGAGTTTAAAATCTTAAAATTAAAAAATTAAAATATTTACAAAATAAAATAAAATATTTAAATAAAAAAATATATATTTAAAATAATAAATAAATAAAATTTAGTGTTTACATTGGTCACTTTAGTGTTTACATTATAGGCATTATAGGCACTTGAGGGCATTATAGGTATTTTAGTGTTTACAGTTGATGACATTAGCAGGGTCGGTTAGGTGTATAAACGACGGTCAAATTTTAAGAGAATCTTGACATTGTCTGATAAAGTAAGGAAGGTTACTGTAATTATTCAAACGGCAGAGGAGGTCCCTATATTTGTCAGAAACCTCAGAGGAGGTAAATGCAATTTACCCTTTCTTTTTTAGTAAGGCTAAGACCATATAAGGATAATAAAAAAATATACATCTCAGAATAAAAGATGTGATAATATCAATTTTATGTCTATATGACTAACCAATTTAGTCATGAAAATAAGATTAAATATTGGGGTACTTACGTGTAGGTCCTAATAAGTGGACTTATTGTCTAATAGGTTTTATGAGAAAAATTTATCATAAAAAAAGTCACTAATTGTAAGTTTTAGCGACAATTTATAAAAATTATGACAAAAAAAGTCATTAATTGTCAATTTTTAGCAACATATGTAAAAAATTGTCACAAAAAAATATTTTTAGCAATAATTTTACCAAGACTTATTTTCAATAGGGCTTTATAGGAATTAAGTCTAACTATTAGGACCTATTAGTAGTTTATCCTTAAATTCTTATGTGCATTAAAATCTTTAGGGATTTTAATGTAATTATATCTAAATTATGAAATTTGCTGTATTTTTTCCAAACCTCATCGGAGGACAGTGTAATTTACCTAAAATGTAAATTGAAAAAAAAGGGGATAAATATCACCGTTAGTCCTTGCAGTTTAAGCGAAGTATAACTTTAGTCTCCATAATTTTGATTTGAACCATAAACTCTTCATTTTGTTGCAACTTTATTCTTTTGTCTTGTGTTGTTAATATTTTTGGTGTCCACGCATAATTTCTTTTGAGTGAATTTAAAAGAAAATAATAATAATAGTGATTACTAATATAATTTCTTTTGAGTTTCACTTTGATTTCTCTAATTTTATATGTATTTTTTTTTTGGTTTAAAATTTTAACAACTATAAATAATGGAGGAATAACATTGCAACAAAATTAAAAATATGAAATGCAAATTGAAACTATAAGAATTGAAGTGAAACTACAATCATTCTAGCAAGAAATTATCCAATGCTCCGGGTGCAAGTTTAGATGATGTTCCAAATGAGCAGTTATTGGTCTAAATCATGAAATCCACCACTTTTGTGTTGAAATTTTAAGAAATAAAGTGTTAAATGTCAATCTATAAATGAGAGTATTAATCCAGGAGCATCGAATAATTTCTCCACACTAGAGGGATCGATAATGTTAAATATATATCAGCAATGCTAAGTATCATGAAAAGTCTTTCATGAAAATGGTCATGAAAAATTTGTGACCTTTGGATTACACTACACTAATCAAGGTAATTTAAGGGTCACAAATTTTTCATGATCACTTTATGACAAAATTTTCATAATATCTAACTTTTCTCAATATATATATACATATTCAAGAAAATCACGTGATTATACGTCCATAAAATAATATATTGTTATTTCTATACCACTTCCTTGATTTTAAACCCATGTAATTATTAATGCCATGCTATTTCATGGCACTGTACTATTGATTGGACACACCGCAAATGTGAATTTTCAGAAGATAGGATAATTATGAGAGAGAGAGAGAGAGAGAGGTGTTACCGTAGGCTCTTCCGGGGAAGGAGGTGGCTTTCTGGTATCCATAGGCATCTTTCTCTTAGCTTCAAGCAAAGCAAAGTTATCCAAGAAATGGCCAGGCATATGTTTGTGGGTGTAACTTTTGTTTTCATTGGTAAAACACTTGGGGCAAACGCAGAACTTGTCATCTTCATTGTCAAAACATATCGAACAACTGAAGAACATACCTGGTATGAACTTACCACATCCTCCACAGAAAGGTCTTCCACTCTTAATAACGTAGTACAGAGCCATCACCTCCTTGAAATCCAGACTTCCATCATGGTTCACGTCGAGCGCTTTGAACATTTCTGGTGGATTTTCTGCTTTTACGAGTCCTTCCTCCTTCATGTTGTTCAAGAATTCACTCAGACTTACTTTTTTATCGTGGTCTTCATCCATTGAATTGAAAAAGTCTTCTATCAGTTGCTTGAGGTTCTCTGATGATGTGTTGAAATAGATCTCAGCTATCTCAAGCATACCTATGCGGTGATTCCCCTCCATCTTTAACCTTTTCTCTACCTTCAAAAAGACCAAGATAAAGATGAAGATGAAGATGAAGATGGTTTGTCAATATATAAGCAGCAATAATATTAATCTAGAAATAATATTTAAAGAATTTTTTTTTATATCAACAAAAAAGAATCTTTATTGATGAAAAATTGAAAAAAAGGTTGATGAAAAATATTATATAATATACCTAATTCTTTAAATTTAGTCCATGTAATTTAATTTTGAAAAAAATACTATTCGGTGTAGATGTAGAAAATAAATTACTCATAAATGATAAACTTTATAAATATTAATAATTTAAATTTTAAATTTTTTCAAGCATATACAAGGTTCTGAAAAGCGGTTGCGGTCACCGTAACGGTGGCGATAGCGCGGTTGCGGTTGCGGTTGCGGAGTGTAAAGGCCGTAGTATAACGGTTGCAGTAACCGGAACCGTGAATTTTTTTTTATTTTTTGCACAATTTGCAAAAAACTTACCGATACACATTTTTTTTCTATGATCATATTTATTAGGTTTTAAAATAAATATTAATCAATTTTTATAAGTTTTTAAGTATGATCTAATATATTTCATATTTTTAAATCACTATAAACTGAGTTTTTTACATTTTATTTTAATAATTAATGACTTTATATTATACAAAAAATCAATCACTAACTATTATATATAAGATAAACAATGACAAAAGTAAGAGAATAAATAAGAGTTTAAATATATATTTATATATTTTTTAATCAAGCCAAATAGATAATGACTGCAATTATTATTATTATTATTTTTTTTTTTTCAAACAATATATAGATCGACATACAAACAAAATGGTTGAGTGATAGCAACTGAATAAAACAGCATAGGCCTTACAGGTTCAACAAACTAATAACATGTTCTTCATCTTCTCTATTCTCTCTCTCTCTCTATCTTTTTCTCCTCCATCTTCCCTCTTCTCTCTCTATCCCTATTCTCTCATTTTCAGCTTTTTTTGTGTGTTTTTTTCGAAAGAAACAGTTCGAAACCATTACGTAACGATGCGTAACAGGCCATTACAGCCGTTATGACACCATTACGACCGTTACCGCAGCCGCTACGGCCGACACACTTGTGAATCTCAATCACATTGCAAAAGCGGCCATAACGGATGGTGGTAACCACCACAACCATTACGTAATGGCGCTACATAACGGTTGCGGCCGCTTTTTAAAACCTTGGGCATATGTAAATATTTTTTTCAAAGCCCATTGAATTGTAATTCTCCTTTTAATTTTTATGAGTAAATTATAAATGCACTCCTTTAAATTTGCTCAAAATACGAATTGTCACTTGTAATTCTAAAAATTACATTTCATCCCTTCAAGTTTTTAAACGCATAACAAATGATTATTTTTATTAATAAATCATAAAGTCAATTAATATTTTTTTTTGATGATTTTTGAAATATACTTCAATTAGGAAAGTAGTTAGAAATTTTATTTTTTTTATTAATTCTATTAAATAAATTTTTTTGAGAAGGGACAATTTGTATTTTAAAAAAAATCTCAAGGGATATATTTGTAATTTATTCTTAAAAAAATAGTTCTTACACTTTCAATTTTGTTGTAATGTGATCTCTCTTTCATTTTTTGCTAACATTTAGAAAAAAATTTAATTCCTACACTTTCTTTTTAATTTCACTTTGATCGCTCTAATTGTACGTATGATTTTTTTGTTCTATTCAACTTATGTGTTAACAACACATGACAAAAGGTCCAAAGTAAAATCTGACTCGAACTAGAGGATCAATAATATAATTTATCTATAAATGATTCAAAAAAAGTAATCAATTATTTACATTAAATGTAACTCATGTATTACCAAGGTTTTAAAAAGCGGCCGCAACCATTACGTAACGCCGTTACGTAATGGTTGTGGTGGTTATCGCCATCCGTTACGGCCGTTTTTACAATGTGATTGAGATTCACAAGTGTGTCGACCGTAGCGGCTGCCGTAGCGGTCATAATGGTGTCGTAACAGACGTAGTAGCCTGTTACGCATCATTACGTAATGGTTTTGAATTGTTTCTTTTGAAAAAACACACAAAAAAGCTGAAAATGAGAGAAGAGGGATAGAGAGAAAAGAGGGAAGATGGAGGAGCAAAAGATAGAGAGAGAGAACAGAGAAGATGAAAAACATGTTATTAATTTGTTGAACCTGTAAGACGTATGTTGTTTTATTTAGTTGCTATCACTCAACCAGTTTGCTTGTATGTCGATCTATCTATTGTTTGATGATAATAATAATAATAATAATAATAATAATAATAATAATAATAAATGTAGTCATTATCTATTTGGTTTGATTAAAAAATATATAGATATATATTTAAACTCTTATTTATTCTCTTACTTTTGTCATTGTTTATCTTATATATAATAGTTAGTGATTGATTTTTTGTATAATATAAAGTCATTAATTATTAAAATAAAATGTAAAAAATTAAGTTTATAGTGATTTAAAAATATGAAATATATTATATCATACTTAAAAATTTACAAAAATTGATCAATATTTATTTTAAAACCCAATAAATATGATCATAGAAAAAAAATGTGTATCGGTAAGTTTTTTAGAAATTGTGTGAAAAATAAAAAAATTTACCATTCCGATTACCACAACCGTTATACTATAACTTTTACACCCGGCAACCACTTTTCAGAACTTTACATGCTACTAATTTTAAAATTCACCATACATACTTTCGGAATAAATTTTCATCACATTTTTTTTATATACAATGTACGAGAAGACTAAGGTGATTGACTTGGAAAGTATTAGGTTGTGCGCGGAATTTTATTTCAAAAACGAGACAAATTGTGTAGATTCAAAGCGGTGAGATGTTTGCCATACTTACGTCTCGTTTGGAAATAAATTTTTTTAGTAATTTTTTTACGTTTAATTAAAATATGATATAAAAAAATTAATATGTTTGAGATAATTTTTTAATTTTTTACAAAAAAATATACAAAAAGTAGAGAGAAAAAAAGAATCTTTGACTTTTTGATATAAATTGTTAACTTTTTTGATTTTTTTAGTAACTTTTTGACTTTTAGACTAAAAAGATTACTTTCCAAACGAGACCTTAATTTGATTTTAATTATTTTTTTTATTGTTTTCAATAGATAGGAAAGTAGTTATATTATGAAAAATATTTATATTATTAAATAGACTATCACTAATTCATAATAATTAAAAAATTAATAAAGTCTTTTTTGTTTTGGTGAATAAAATTTAATAAAGTCTCACAATCAATTAACTAAGCCTACCAAGTCAAGTTCAACAACCACTAATAATTATATACAACTTTCATAATAGAAGAAAAATAAACTAACTATCACAAAGGATATCAAATTCTTTTCTATAATTTTTTATTATTTTTATTTTATTATTATTTGGTGTAATCGACGAAAGTCAATTGTTAATTGTTATATTAGTACTTGTGAAAGCTAGCCTCTCCATTCTTACAAAGCACCAAGTGCTTTCCTCCTAATCTAACTCCCCCTAAGAGAAGTTGAACTTATGACCTTCCTTTTAGGATTAAACCCTTAAGAAAGTCATGATCGCCAATTAGATTAGGCCGAATTGATTTAACTTGTCTCTATAGTTTATAAGTGCACTTATGGGTTTGGTTTGGGAGCCAAACATTTAGAGTTGGTTTGGGGTGTCCTAAGAAAGTGCACTTTTTGTCTTTTTGAACTAAAAAAGTTGAGAAAAAAATATGGAGGTTTGGGTTAACTTTTTGGATTTTTATGAAAAAATGTGTATTAAAAAATTGTATAAAAAAGGTGTGTAAGAGATGATTTGAAAGGGGTGGGGCCCAGCTGGAGAAACGGAACCCGTGTGTTGGAGTTGGAAATTATTGGGTGAATAGTGAACAAAGCACTGGGCGGTTTTGTTTGGCTTGTGGGGGTCATCACGGGTCCCATTTTAATAATCTGAACCGTTCAATGTGTGTAACTCGTCGAACACTATGTACCTATAAAAAATCACGTTAATCTGATATCGATAGCTATCTGATCAGACTTATTTATTTTTCAATCATTAATTATAACACCATCCATTTGTTGTACATAACTGATTTGATCATATAGTTATCGATATCCGATCAATGTGATTTTTTACAGACATATAGTACTCGACGAGTTCTACATATTGAACGGTTCAGATTATCAAAACGGAACACGTGATAGGCCCCACAGGCCGAACAGCGGTGTGTGTACAAATCACACCCAATCAATGTCATTCTGTCCACTCCCGCAGCTGTGCTGCTGCACAGTGGTCAAGTCTGCGTGTACTTTTGTTGAAAAAAAATAAATTTTTTTTTTGTTTTGTGAATAGTGATATCTTTTTGGATTTTGGAGTAACTTTTTGACTTTTTGACTTATATAGAACACGCCAAACCAGGCCTTATATGGAATTTTATAAAAAAATTAAAAAGTGACACAAAAAAAAGTAATATTTACCAATAAATCTTATCTCATAAGCAAGTACTCTAATTAGTTTCAAATTTTTTTTATTGATCTGTTAAGTCTTATTAGTAGAGAGTTTTTTTTTTTTTTCGTGTGGTCCTATTTTTTTATTTTGGTAGTGTTTTGGTGGACAACTATACCCTTTTATTAATGTGACAGGTATGATGTGATACTGCAATGTGACACTCCAACGATGTGACACTCCAAAAAGAAGTAAAAATTCTTTAGTATACTTATCTTAAATGTGACAACGTGACGGGTATAATATAACACTTCAAAAAAAAAAAAAAAAACTCTTTAGTATACTTTTCTTAAACGTGACGGGCATAATGTGACACTCTAAGAAAAATATATTCTAATGTGATAGGGATTAATGTGACATTCCAATAATGTAACACTCCAAAAAAATTAAAAACCCTTAGTATACTTTTTTTAAATGTGACAATGTGGCGGACATGATGTGACACTCAAAAAAATAAAACTATTTAGTATACTTTTTCCTAATGTGACAATGTGACGGGTATGACGTGACACTTCAAAAAAAAAAACTCCTTAGTATACTTTTTTCAAACGTAACAACACGGCGGGTATGATGTGACACTCTAAAAAAAATAAAAATAAAAACTTATTAGTGTACTTTTCTCAAATGTGAACGTGGCGGATATGATATGACGCTTCAAAAAAAATAAAAACTCTGTAGTGTACTTTTTTCAAACATGACAACGTGACGGATATGATGTGACATTTTTAAAAAGTTAAAAACTTTTTAGTGTACTTTTTCTAAATGTGACATTCCAACGTGACGGGTCGAGTAATGAGTGGGGATAGTGGTCCATGTGTCACGTGCAATGCATCAACCTACAAAGCAAAAAGTATAAAAAGCCTTAGTGTACTTTTGTGTTGTGTGTCATCCAACCATGCGCATAACATGGCAAGTTTTAAGCATACACCAAATAAAAATCTTACACAAAATAGTCCATGATTAACCCAATGACACTTGTGTCTTTTTCATAATAGAGAGGACCAAATGGAACACAAAATCAAAATTTATGATTTATGGATAACTTTTCGAAAAAAAAATTAATTCCCAAACGAGTGACTCTAGCTTGTTCAGTAATATTTATATATACAATTTTAGGTTAATTATATTTTTCATCTCTAAAAGTATAATTCTTGTGTTATTTTTGTCATTAATATTTAAATTGAGTCAATTAATTCTTAATATATAAAAATGTTTCGTATTAATCTCAATATTTAAATATCAATCAGATTCGTGTTTATAATATTTAAATATCAATCAGATTCGTGTTTTATAATTTGTTTATTGACCAAGACGAAGACGAAGCAAGTTGGCAATTCCATGTTTATTTGTAAGGAAATGCTATTGGGATGCACACCATATATCTTATCCTAAAATGTCTAACTTTGTTACAAAATTTTGTAACATCAATTAATAAATGTGTAATCACATCATAAATTAGGATAATAAAAAAAATTATAAAAAAAAAAAAATCATAACCAAATTATAAATTTTTGCAGCATCAATTTTAAAATTTTGAGAATTTAATTACGTCAATTTATAATTAGATTATACATTTTATTATTAATATTACATATTTTATAATAAAATTACACATTTTATGATAGTATACCTATGGTATGCAATCCTGAAGGGGTGCACACTATTTCCATCTGGCTGTCAAATTTATCAATGATACAAAAGTAATTATTTTGAGAAAAATATGATACACACCCCTCAAATATATACTTTATAATTAAAAAAGAAAATGATTTAATTTTATATTTTCTGAGTTATAACTAAATAAAAAAATAAAAAAGTCATAACCAAATATAATATGAGATATAACTAAACATCTCATGAATCATAACTAAATAACAAAACCGATTATAACTAAAGAAAAAATGACATAACTAAATATGTATATGGTACAATTTTTTCAAGAGTATGTATATTAAAATTTCCCTTATTTTGATGTATGATAAATAAATGATTATTGCCTTTTGGATTTGAAAGTGAAATAAATCTAAGCAGTGGTTGCTTTATTAAAGGGAAATGCTATTGTCTACGCTCGTAAAGGGGTGCATATTATATATATTTTAATTTGTAAAATTTTACAAAATGGATAATTTCGTTATAAATTGACATGATAAAAAATATCGTAAATAAGTTATAAATTTTTAGAATATCAACCACAAAATTTTAAATATTTTGATATATCAATTTGTGGCGAGATTATGCTTTTTGTAATTGATATTATAAAATTTTATAATAAAATTACATATTTTTATGATAGAATGCATATAATATGCACCCCTAAAAAATACATACCATAAGATTTCCAGCCAAGTTATGAAAATAAGATGTTTTTGTAAAAAATGAGCTGGTGTTCAATAGTTTTCAAAATCAGATCCTTCATCATGTAGTTCAAGAATTCACTTATATTTTAATTTTCCATCGTTGTTGTGATCGATTGAATTGCAAAAAGTCTCGTGCCAGTTGCTTGAGGTTGTTTGATGATGGAGTGAACGTCTCGTAATAGATCTTAGCTATCTCAAGCATAACTATGCTGTGGTGCGCCTTCATCTTTCACCTTTTCTCTTTCTTTCCTACTGTATTTGGTTAGAAGATTTGATAAAAGAAATATAAAAAAAAAAAAAGAAATACAATTTTATTTTTTATTTAGTTATTATGAAATACGGAAAAGAAAAGAAAATGAAACAAAAATACAATCTCGCTTTTTATTTTTTGAGTTCACGTAAGTTCTTTTCTTTTTCTGTTTTTTTACTTAACCAAACATAACTTAGAATCAATTCTTTTTCATTTCTTTTTATTTATTTTTTCATTTTTATTTTCCTTATCAAATTCTCGAACTAAACACGTCCCAATCATCTTTGTGTCAGTGGAGGAAGACCAAGACCACGACGAGGAGGATGATGATGATGAAGTTGGTTGCCAATATATAAGCAGCAATAGTATTAATCTAGAAAAAAAAATAAAAATAAAAACATAAATAAATTATTTAAAGATTTTTTTTTTTTTTTTTTTTTTAGTTATAAAAAAAAAAAAAAAATTATTTAAAGATTTAGGGTAAAATAGATCATTAGTCCATGTAATTTAAGCATTCTGTAGTTTTAATTTGAAAATTTTAATCTTTATATTTTTAATTTTGTTAATTTTGTTGTAATATGATCTTTATGTGCCATTAACATTTGAAACAGAAAAAAAAAAAAAAAAAAGTTTATGTTTTGAAAAAATTTAATCCCCACACTTTGTTTTAAATTTTATTTTGGTTCCTCTAATTTTATACATAATTTTTTTCTATCCAAAATGTTAACAACATATGATGGAGGGATCACATTGCAACAAAATTAAAAGTGTAACGACCAAATTGTTTAAATTAAAATTACTGAGACTAAAGTGACACTTCGCTTAAATTACAAGAACATATGATTAAATAATTTATCCAAAACATAATTTTGGAAAAAGTAATCAATTTTTAATGGCTCACATTTCACTAATTTTAAATTTACACTGCACTTTCGAGATAAATTTTCATGATTGATGACATTTTGGATATACAAGGTAAAAAGAAGACTAACATGATGGACTTGAAAAATATCATGTATAATGACTCTAAATTTTATTTTAAAAATGAGATGAATAGTGTAGATTTAAAATTGATAGAATATTTGTCACACTTAAAATAATTATGGTTCATAAATACACTTTATATTGTTTTATTGACTTAACTCGTTCAATAATATTTATATATACAGTTTTAAATTAATCATATTTTTGATCTTTAAAATATAAGTGTTATGTCATTTTAATTCACAGTGTGCATAATAATGGAGGAAGACCACGACGACCAAGACCAAGACCAAGAGGGAGATGAAGATGAAGACCACTCCACGTTTATTTGGATGTGACATGCAGCTATCGGCTTTATATATGATACAAAAGTAATTGTTTTGATGTATCATAAAAGGGAAACATTTTGGTCCACACCTTTCCAAGGTATAGATCGTGCGTATTTTATTATATATTTTTATGATGTGTTATGTATTTTTGTAATAAATATTATATATATTTTAGTAAGAGTTATAATAATTTGTGATTGAGAAATAAAATTATGTAATTTTGTGGTAATATTACGTATTTCGTTGTATTATTATACATTTTGTAGTTAGAAATGTTAGAATAAAAAAATATATAATATTATTACAAAAATACGTAACGTTGTCACAAAATGAAGAATTTCATTTTTTTCAATTACAAATTGTCATAACTCTTATAAAAAAAACAAAAAAAAAAAAATAATATTTACCATAAAAATACAAACACACACTACAAAAATACATAACAAGACATAGTATTTCCCATCATAAATAAATGATTATCAACCATTGGATTTGAAAGTGAAATAAATCTATCTTTATCTGTAGAAAATTTGAAAAAAAAAGATAGATCTGTGGATTTAAGCTTGTAGATCTCAAATCTGAGTTGGAATGAAGATATGCGATAGAGAGAGGGAAGATATGAAGCTCGAGATAGAGAACAAAGTTTCCTCGACGATAAGAGAGCGTTCCATCGAGCATTGTATTTGCAAAAGTGAAAAAACAAATGTGTATTTACATCTGGGGAAGATTTGTAATTTCCTATTATTTGGTCCCTAAATGCCAATAATGTATTCTCAACCAAATTTATTGGTCCAAAAAAATGACGTAAATATTGCCCAAGTGCAAAAGCGAGAATATCAATAGTCACTTTTGAAATCTTATAAGTAATTTATAATAAGTTTAAATTTGTCCCTAAAACATTATTTTTAGGGACCAAATCCAACTAGTTTCTAAATATTAGTCTCTAAAACATTAATTTCATGTAGTGTATGCACTTTATAACTAAAAAAAAAAAAAAAAATCATATTTTTCAGTCATAATTCAAGGGGGAAAAAAAAAGAAGTCATAATAAAAAACAACATGAGGAATAACTAAACATCTCATGAGTTATAATTAAAATAATACCATAACTAAAGTAGAAAATTGATTATAACTAAAGAAAAAAATGACATAACTAAAGATACATATAGTATAATCTTTTCAAGAGTATGTATATTAAAATTTCCCTTATTTTGATGTATGATAAATAAATCATTATTGGCCTTTGGATTGAAAGTGAAATAAATCTAACCATTGGTTGCTAATTATTAAAGGGAAATGATATGGTCTGCACCCTATGCACCGTAAATATGTACCTTATTTTGTAAAATTTCACGAAATTTATAATCTCTTTATAATTGGCATAATAAAAAATATCGTAATTATGTCATAAATTTTTGCAACATCAACTACAAAATTTTAAATATTTTGTGTGGGAATGTATTTTTAGGATCATGCCATATGGCTGAGGTGCTACCAAGATGCCACGTGAACGAGCCAGATTACCGAGATGATTGTGATATTACCGAGATATGGTGTGGTAATACCGGAATCCGAGATATTTGGATAGAGGATAAGAGTCCAAGATAAGTGATGCACTTAGTTCGGATAAGGATGACGTTTTTGAGTAGTTCATCCATATCTAACTAAGAGTCCGAGATGAGTATTGTTCTTGAATCCTATAAAATGAGACTTCTAGGAGATGAGCGCACTATTGGCTATAAAAGTAAGCACCCCTATAGGTCTAACATACGCTTTAATTGACAGTTGTATCACTTGTTTGATATCTTTGAGAGATAAGTTAACTGACTTGATTGTCAAAGTGCCCCTAGGTGGATAAACCAATGCAGTATTTCTCACTCTCTTGTGTGCAAGTGTTCGGCTTAATTTATTTTGTCGTGTGCTCTCCAGCTAAATTCCCTAGATCTCGACAGGAGATTTATTTGGTTGTGTGGTTAAAATCAACACCCACAATTTGGCGCCTTCTGTGAGAACTTAGTATGAAATAGACGGCCAATACTAGACAAGAGGTGAAAGCCGAGGACAACATCCACAATGAAGAAGAGAAGTACGTAGATCCAAACGCTGAAGGAGGAAACAATGATGAAGAAGTGCAAGAAGTAAATCCTGAGGTAACCAATGCTATAAGGGGTCGTAATGGCTCGAGAAGAAGTAGCCGAGAACAATATTACAACGAGAGCGACTACTAGGTATGGAAAGAAAGGTGCCTGAGAAGAGACGATGAGTTGAAGGACTTAGCAAACAAGTTGACGGACCTATGGACTGTGGTGAACTTCATGATGCAAAGCAAGGCGATGCAGTTAGCATTACCTTTACCAGAAATGCTAACTCCAGCAGGAAATGCCTAGGACCTATGGACTGTGGTGAACTTCATGATACAAAGCAAGGCGATGCAGTTAGCATTACCTTTACCAGAAATGCCAACTCCAGCAGGAAATGCCTATGCCCAGAAGGAAGGATTGGTTGTAGTGCTAACCATCCAACAACATGAAAAGAGACCTAGGAATTCGCATCCGTGATCACAGAACGCCGGGCGGACAGAATCACGGCGGGAAAAGTCTTAGAGAACCTCGAAGACTAAAGTAACCCAGATTAGGGGATCATGGCAGGTCAGCGAGCAGGGCCTCTGCTTTGACGACATAATAGACGTGGAGAAGTCTAAAAAGACGCATCCTAACACAGGTAGTAGCGCACTGAAGAGGTTGAAATCGACCGATAGCCGAGCACCTGGACGAACGAAGAAAGGATTGAGAGACTACCTCTAAAGAAAGGGGCAGAATGTCGAGATCACATCCATCGCCTAATCGAGGACACCATTCTTGGTGGAGTTGGCTGCGTTCGAGGCACCAAAGAGATTCAGCATTCTGAGATTCCAAATCTATTATGGTAAGTTAGACCCAAATTTCTATGTTAGTTTGTACTTAAATGCGATGTCTCTGTGGAGTGGGAACGAGGAATTACTATGCAAGGTGTTCCCTTCGACATTTGGAGAGATAGCATCGGACTGGTTCCACAAATTACCGAAGAAATATATCAAGAGTTGGGACGGCCTGGCCGAAATATTTGTGGCCAGATTTGTTACGAACAAATTGCAGTCATTGAAAGTAGATTCCCTATTGTCTTGAAGATTAGTGATGGCGAAAGCTTTACGGCTTACACCAAAAGGTACTACGAGGTTTATAATCGTATCCTGACTTCTAACTAGAAACTTGTAGTCACGTCTTTCAAGAACGACTTAGAAGATGATTGCCCGCTTCGACAATCCCTTGCAAAAACCCTCCCAAAGAACATGAAGGACCTCATGGCAAGGATTGAGAAGTACGCAAGGGTAGAGGAAGTTAGGAAAACAAAGAAGACCAGTACAGTGAAGTAGGAGAAGAGAAATGACTCACCAAGGCACAGCCGAGGAAATACCGACGTCAACAAGGAAAAACCATGATTAAAGGCTATGCAGGCCATAAGTATAGTTTTCAAGATCTCCATTTACAGGGTCTTGGAAAGGATCAGAAATCAGCCATACCTTAGAGCACTGCAAAAGATTCTAGGAAAGTAAATAGGCAGGAACCCCAGGAAGAATTGTACCCACCATGACGAGAACAGGCACATGACACAGGGGTACCAAGCTCTGAAACAATACCTAGAGGATCGGGTCCGACATGGGCACCTAAAAGACTTGATAGACAAAGCAAAGACACAAGAGGAACATGCGATGCTGGCTCAGGCACCGGCAGTAGCACCACCACCTCCGCCACCACAAGTAGATAGACCACGGGTCATCAACGTGATCCACACAAAGGTCAATGTGAACCAGATTCGAGAAAAGACATAGAGGGTAAGGCATCTGCAACATGTTTATTGGGTCCAACAAAAGAAGCCTCAGATGAAGGGACAACGGGGGTCGATGATCTCGTTCACAGAAGAAAACCTAGATATGGTACAACATCTGCACAACGATACACTAGTAATGATACTGAATATCAACGGCTGCCAAGTGAGGCGTATATTGATCAATCAAGACAGCTTTTGTGACATCAGGTATTTCAGATGTTACAAGGAGCTTGGATTTCACAAGGACGATCTGGAGCAATTCAATAGCCCCATGATTGGATTTAATAGGACCCCGATGTGGCCACTAAGAACCGCAAACCTGGAGGTTCAGGCAGGAATCAAGACGGTAACCACAAAGTTCACCATGATAAACACCGATTCCCCATATAACATCATCATGGGGAGACCTTGGTTGTACGCTATGAGGGTTGTTCTCTCAACTCTACACCAACTGCTGCGATTGCCAACTGAGTTTGGGATTGAAGAGGTAAGAGGAGACCAAGTGCAATCAAAAAATTACTCCCTAGCAGCAATGAAGTACACCTGCAATGTTAGAGAAGTGGAGATGGCAGAGGTAGAAGATGAAGAACAGGAGGCCTTGGATGATGTTGGCAAAGAACCCACCGACAAGAGCCAAAAGCCTTTGAAAAAGGTTTTAGTACAGGAAGAGAATGAAGAGGGATTCTTCATCCTCGGCTTGGGCTTCACCAAGGAAGAAGAAAGAAAGTTTGAGACTTTCTTAAGAGAGAACATAGAAGTGTTTTCTTAGATACCGTATGAGATGCCGGAGATTAGCCCCGAGGTTACTTGCCACAAACTCAATGCCAATAGGGTGGCCAAACTTATGATCTAGAGAACCAGGCAACCAACCTTGGTCCATGTACAAGCAGTTGAGGAGAAAGCAGAGAAGCTCCTGGAGGCACATCCAATTTGAGAAATGGACTACCCAACTTGGCTGTCCAATACAGTGGTAGTAAAGAAGAAGAATGGCAAGTGAAGGGTTTGCGTGGACTTCACAAACTTGAATAAGGCTTGCTCGAAGGACTATTTCCCTTTACCAAAGATAGACCATCTTGTGGATGCCATATCTGGGCATGGAAGGATAAGTTTTCTTGATGGATACAGAGGCTATCACCATATAGCCATGTATGTATGAGATGAGGAGAAGACGACATTCATCACCCCAAAAGGACTTTACTGCTACATAATGATGTCCTTTGTACTGAAGAATGTAGGGGCAATGTATCAGAGGCTAGTGACGAGGACGCTCAAACATTTGTTTGGAAAGACCGTGGAAGTCTATATAGACGACATGGTTGTGACAAATAAAGAACTTGCAGATCATCTAACCAATCTTAAGGAGGTTTTTGATATCTTGAAGGCATATTGGCCTCGTTTGAGTGCCTCTAAGTGCGCTTTTGGAATAGGATCTGGTAAGTTCCTAGAATACCTAGTGACTAAGAAAGGAATTGAAGCAAGTCCGGATCAGATCAAGGCTATCCTTGATCTGAAGAGCCCGACGACAGCAAAAGAGGTCTAAGTTTTGATTGGCAAAGCAACTGCACTGAATAGATTCATTAGCTGAAGTTCGGACAAGTGCAGACCATTCTTTCAGCTGCTCAAGAAAGCCACAGATTTTCTATAGAGGGATGCATGTGAAGTCACCCTGGCCGACTTGAAGAGGAATCTGACAACCCTACCAGTACTATCAAATTCAGTTCCAAAAGAGGAACTATTTTGTATTTGGCAGTCTCGGACCACATTGTCAGTATCGTAATTATCCGAGAAAAAGAAGGAGAGCAGAAGATGATGTATTATGTGAGCAAAAACCTGGCAAGTGCAGAGATGAGGTACCTACCTTTGGAAAAATTGACACTCGCACTGGTAGTAACATCAAAGAAACTGAACCATTACTTCTAAGGTCACAAGATTGTGGTATTCACGGAACACCCACTGAAGTCTCTACTGTAACATGGAGACTTGATAGGCAAAATAACACGATGAACAGTATTTTTAGGTCAATACGACATAGAATATAGACCAAAGACAGCAATCAAAGGTCAGTTTTTGGGCAACTTTGTTGTTGAGTTCACACTAAGCGCAAGTTCAAAGCCAAGACCTATGACCCTCGGCCTAGGGTGTGCAGAAAAACCAGAGGAGATGCAACTAGCACCACAGAACCCCACACCAGCAAGACAAAAGAAAGATCAAGAGAAACTGAAGCCTTGTGACATCTATATTGGCAAGTCATTCTACCTCTTTGTTGATAGTAGTTCAAACCGACAAGGAGCGGGGGCAGGAGTGGTACTAGTCTCACCAAATAAAGTAATTAATCCAACTGGGGTTTAAGGCCTCAAATAATGAAGCTGAGTACGAGGCACTGATTGTCAGATTGAAACTAGTAGCAGTAGTGAAAGCCGATCAGGTGGTAGTCTACTATGACTCCCAACTCATCGTGAATCAAGCAACTAGAGAATATGCCGCTCGAGATGAGAGGATGGTGGCCTATGTCAGACAGGTTGTCAAATTGTTAGCCCAATTCCAAAAATGTCAAGTACAATAGGTCTGCTGAGAAGACAACAACCATGAGGATGCATGGCCAACCTTGCATGTGCCATAAAATCAAATACACCAAGAACAATCATGGTGGACTATCTGTCAGGCCCAAGCGTGGAACCTCTAATAACAAAATACGAGGCAATGTGCATAGAGCTGGGCCCAAGCTGGATGGATGTCCTGGTTAAGGTCATCAGAGATGGTAAGCTGCCAGAAGACAAAATGGAGACACACAAGATCAGATTCAAGTCGACCAAATTCTGCTTATCAGTAGAAGGCCAACTATATAAAAGGTCCTTCATTGGACCCCTACTATAATGTGTGCATCCTTTCCAGGTGGAAGACTTTTTATATAAGATCCACGAAAAGGTCTGTTGAAGCCATGGAGGGGACAAATCTCACACCCACAAGCCATATCACAAGGGTATTTAGTGGCCCTACATGCAAAAGGATGTCGAAGCATATGTTAGGAAATGCGATAAGTGTCAACGGTTTACACCCTTGATACATTAGCCAATTGGAGACCTGAACCAAGTATCTAGTCCTTGGCCATTTGCCCAGTGGGGCATGGATTTGATTGGGTAATTGCCCAAGGTAACTAGACAGAGAAAGTTCTTACTAGTAGCCACGGACTACTTCACGAAGTGGGTGGAGGCTAAACCTTTGGCCAAAATTTGAGACGTGGACATGAGGAATTTCATCTAGAAGAACATCATTACCAAATTCAAGATCCCAAGAGCCATTGTGGCAGCCAATGACACCCAGTTTGACAACAAGTTGATTAAGAACTTCTGCACAAACTACAAGATCAAGAACTACTACTCAACTCCCAGCTTCCCTCAAAGCAATGGCCAAGCCGAGACCTTTAATAAGACTATCTTGGATGGAATAAAGAAGAGATTGGAAGCTACCAAGGGCAAGTGGGTGAAGGAGTTGCCTAATGTTCTATAGGCATATCGCACTACGCTGAAAAGATCTACTAAAGAATCACTATTTGTCATGGCTTATGGCACCAAGGCCGTTATACCATTTGAGATCAGCATTCCTAGAGTCAGAACTCAGGGAGTAGAGAATGGGACAAACGAGGCAATCATTGCCCAAGATCTAGACTTGATTGAAGAAAGCAATAATTCGGCTAGGGGCATACCAACAGAGACTTGCCAGGGCATACAACAAGAAGGTAAACCCCATAGAGTTCCAAATTGGGAATCGCGTCCTAAAGAAGGTGGTTGGCAACAAAAAAGATCCTAGGGAGGGTAAGCTTGGCCCAAACTGGGAAGGACTTTACAGAATCATCTCGGTCGCCAGCAACGACACATATTGGTTAATAGTGATGGCAAGGAATTGCCAAGATCATGGAACACTAGCAATCTGAATTCTTTTATCATTAATTTTTCTTCTTTTTCTATGTAATTTTGATGACTTTCAGCTGAAGTATTGATTAATAAAATACTAGTTCGATTTTATTTTTTACAAAATATTGTTGAAATTCATAATTATTAGATAAGACAGAAAAGTCTTAAGATGATATTCCTAGTATAAACAAGACGATTAACTTAGACTTGCCATGATGGCAGAGTTGAACTAAGTTAAAGAGGTGTTTCACTGAGAAACAAGGCGAAACCAACCGTGATTTGGCTAGCTTGTACGAAAAGTCGAGGTAGATAGTACTCTTGGTGCACTAAGGTTAAGCCTTAAGTGTTTTGTTTAGGAGAGCTAAACACGATGACCATGGTCATGGATGTCTAAGTCAGACTCAGGAAAGATTCAGACGATGTATCTTTAATGTGAACCTAAGTGATACTTAGATTCACATTAGGGGGCAGAGAGCATAAATGAGTCAATTGAATGTGACACTTGTAAAATTTTTAGAAATTTTGTTATGAGGTGAAGTTATTTGAGGTGTTTGATAACAGTTATATCCAAGATGATTATCCAAGATATTATACTTAGAAGATTCTTGAAAAGAGGTAGTGCATAAAGATATCAAATATATACAAAGCAGTATGAAAGACAGCAAGTGTCCACCACCTAGTCAAAAACAGACTTGGAATTCATAAACGAAGAACTTGTTCCAGTACATTAGAAGGCACTTCGACCTAGTAAACAAAAGAAAAGTACAACTAAAAGAAAGGAGAAAATCCTAAGTACTAGATGTAGGAGCAGCGTTCTCGAGTTGTTCCACCTCAGCATTTGGTGGTGTGTCGGCCTAGGTGGACAGAGCAGCAGCCTTCTCAACCTTAGTATCAGGTACAATTTCCTTATCGATTTCTCACAAACTCTCTTCCAAGCTTATGCCAACAACAGTGATCTTAGTATCAGAGGTGGCCTTGCTCGGAGAGGTGTTTTTGGAGATCTCGCCATTTTCCTCTCCAGTCAGATTCAAGACCTGATCATTCAAAGTTGGGGACTTGGCCCTAGCAACAGCAACAGCATCAGTATCAACTTCTTCTTTCTCTTTCCCTTCCTCCTCAGATTGGACTAGACAATGAGGAACGGGTACTTCAAGTTGGCTGAGATCCCTAAGTAGAGAATCCTTGGGGACAAAGAGCCTCTCCAAGGCCGTAGTCCAGCCAAGATAATTGTCTTGGTTGTAGGCTTGGCTAGCTTGCTTCTGAGATTGCACCTTTATAGCTGCTTGGCCCTCGACGTAGGCTTTTTCATCGGCGGCCTTGATCTCAGCCTCTTTTGTTTCGAGGGCCTCCTTTAGCTTGTTCTCGGCATCAGCAGCCCTCTTTTCAACGACCTTGGCAACAGCCTCAGAGGCTCTGATAGTAACTTCGGCCTTGTGTTCGGTAGCCTTGGTTGCAGTGACCTTGTCCATTTGGCTTTTGATTCTAGATCCAGCCTTATTGAGTTGATAAAGGAAGTTGGCAGCTTCTGAGGTCTTCTTGGTTAAGTCCTTTTTCATCAACTTGGCCTTGACCGCATGAGAGTGGGCATATTGAATGCCCTTCAAGGAAAGAAATAAATTAGCAATATTTTGTTAAGTATGGAAGACCGAATTTGAAAAAAAGACAAGGAAATTTATCAGAACAGAATGCCTCATTATCAAGGAAAAATTCTTGTATTGATTATAGTCGGCGATCTGCTCCATGGCAGTTGGCAGATGAAGGCTCGTGGTCAATGCGACACCAACTTCAAGGTCATTGATGGTGCTGTCACTGACTTTCAGAAGTCAGTCACCCACCCGAATCATCAGGGCAAAATGCCTCATCATCAAAGAAAAATTCTCGTATTGATTGTAGTCACTGATCCGTTCTATGTCGGCGGGCAAAAGAAGGCTCGTGGTTAATGGGGCACCAACTTCAACGTCTTTGATGGCACTATCATCAACTTTCAGAAGTCGGTTACCCATCCGAATCTTGGGGAGCCAGGCATCCTCGAGAAGAACGTTCATCTCTCCCCTAGGTCCAACGAACTTCGGCTTTTTCGCAGGTGGGGCATCAGCAGATTCAACTAAGGCTGGCCTCTTCTCGGCCTCGGCCAACTTCAAGATTGGCATAGTGTCCTCACGGTCCTTCTCCTCGTCAAAAGGAATGGTTATGAGTTTGGCCTTTGCCTTGGCCTTCTTCAGCCTATTAGGTTTTCAAACTGATTAAAATGAATGGATGGATTGGATTGTGATGACGTCGAATAATCCAGCGAGAAGGTCATCGACGATTGTTGGTTTACAACCCATCTCCTCTGAGGTGGCGGCAATGGTCACTCTGGTACCAAGTTTGAATATAGAGAGAGCGGGAGGTGGGTTGGCAGGATCGTATGTCGGCGTCGTCGGTACCTCGACACTTTTTGCTACGCGTTCTTCTAGCCGGAATGTTTATAGGTCAGCAATAACGTTGGCGTTGAGTTGGCAGAATGTGCAGAGATGGAGCTAAGGTTGAAGGCTGGTTTACTAGATCAGAAATGAAAGCCTGATCAGTGCGCAGAGAAGACGTTGCTGGTAGAGTTGATGCCGAAGAAGGAGTTCTACTTCTGGATGGAACGTTGGGTAGTAGAGACTGGTCTATTGGCATGTAGTTGAGCAAAATGGGGGCCTTATGGTCCTTGATGGTAGTTCTAGAAACTAGACGAGGTTCCGTCATTTGATATAGGACATACGGAAAGACTTGGTCGGCTAAGGAAGCTCTGCAATAATAAGAGAAAACATCAAAATTAGACTAAGTATGTGAAGCAATGTTAAAAGTGTGTGGTTTGGGCTGACTAGGTGCTTACCCTAATCTTTTCTAAAGATCCTTCTGCGCAAGGAAAAGAGGT
>CM069907.1:121988742-122116054 GCA_036172215.1 Camellia granthamiana
TTCTCTCATTAAATACTCTAACCAAATACAATATGTAGTAAAGAGAAAAGGTGAAAGATAGAGGGGCATCACAGCATAGGTATGCTTGAAAATGCTAAGATCTATTACAAGAGGTTCACTCTATCAAACAATCTCAAGCAATTGGCACAAGACTTTTTCAATTCAATCGATCGCAACAACGATGGAAACTAAAATCTGAGTGAATTCTTGAACTACATGATGGAGGAAAAACCATTTTTAAAACCATATTCTGATTTTAAAAACTATTGAATACCAGCTCGTTCTTTTACAAAAACATCTTATTTTCATAACTTGGCTGGAAATCTTATGGTGTGTATTTTTTAGGCGTACATATCATATATATATCATAAAAATATGTAATCTCATCACAAATTGACATTTTAAAATGTGGGTATTGATTTTTGACCTCACAACCAAACAAATTTCAAGATCTAAGGAACTTAGTTGGAGAACACACAGCATAATAGATTAAGCCGAACACCTACATACAAGAGAGTGAGAAATACCGCGGTGACTTGTCCACCTGGAGACATTCTGACAATTAAGTCAATTAACTTATCTCTCAAAGATATCAAACAAGTAACACAACTCTCAATTAAAGTGTACCTTAGACCCACGGAGGTGCTTTACTTTTATAGCCAGTAATGCCCTCATCCCCTAGAAGTCTCACTTCATATGCCTCAAGCACAATGTTTATCTCAGACTCTTAGTTAGATATTTATGAGCTATTCAAGAACATCATCCTTATTCAAACTAAGCATATCACTTATCTAGGACTCTTGTCATCTATCCAAATATCTTGGATTCCGGTATTACCGCACCATATCTGTGCAATACCACAATCATCTTGGCAATCTAGCTCGTCCACGTGGCACCTTGGCCAACACCTCAGTGGCACCTTGGCAACACCTCGGCCCTAAAATTACAACCCTACAACTGCCGTTTTATTACCTCGAGCAACTCGAGGTGATAGAACCTATATCGTCTGATCTTCCAACATGTTGGCTAAACAAACATGCTAGAGATGCTCCTTCAACTGAGATCATGACTTCGTAGGCGCGTCAAGAAACTAGGACTCAAATGTCCATTCATCAAGAACCAAGAAACAACATGATCTTTTATCCAAGATTAACATCTCAACTGAGATCATACTACTAGCCGAGGCCATCACTTGCTAGTTTAAGAATATCGAGAACCCCAATTGCGCATTAGCTGTCATGCCATAATTACCTCAACCATTTCATCTACGTCTTATCGACCCGATAGGTTCGTACTCGTCATGTGTTAGGTACGTCACATCAATTCTGTCCCATGTCGCCTAACGTCAGCACTAGCACGTCTCCCTAGGCTATTAAATCAGGGTTTTGCGCCCTTTTGAATTCTATCAAAACTATTTCTCCCTCTCTCCATCTCTTCATTTCTGCCTTTACCATTTTCTCTCTCTTCTCAGAGCCTCTCTCTCTAGACTTACATTAACAACCTTTGAACCTTTCTGCAACCATTCATATTCATCTCCTCCGACAAGCATTCAACCATTCTGTTCTGATTAAAGGCACCGTCTAACTCCGGTGAACACTATTTTCAGCATTCATTCTTCCGCACGCAATCTGTAAGTTTCACAGTCTTTTTATTTTCAATCTATTTCTCCTTGTTCTTTCATGTTCTTTAGCATAACTTCACTGCTTATTGCACACTATTTGTACATTTTATGTATTGAAATATGTTCATAATTTGGACATTCTGTTGCTTGTTCTGAATTCTTGTTCCCTCTGTTATTCTCCATATCTTGTGTACATCTATGTATTTTGATCTTGTACGTACATTTTTGAATCTTATGCTTTGATTCTATCTCCCTTGTTCATATTCTGAATCCATTTTCCTTACTGTTTCTAGATTCCTCCATCCAATTCTTTGTTCATCTCTGTTGCTTTTGCATATACGTAGATTTAGGATTTGAGATTTGCTAGGATTGTAGGAAAACTAAAAACATCGGCTCGTAGAACTTTACAAGATCACCAAAGTCTTCAAACCAGAATTCCCTAGGGCCCAAATCACAAACCCTTGGTCTCCACACACTTAGCTAAGGTAACATGGATGATCAAATTGAGGATGGATGTTCAAATTGAGGGTGGATCCCCCTAGCAAATTAGAATGCTTTCGGTAGAAGTTTAACATTCCTGCCGATGTTCATATTAGGCTAGCCAGTGAGAACGATTCTATCATGCCTGGGGACAATTACATGGCCTTCCCCTGTGGTGTCAATCATCGAGGGTGGAATCAGATTCTCCTTTGATATCCTCTTTAGAGAGGTGATGCACTTCTACAAACTCAACCCTATGTAACTAGCCATAAACACATTTGCGGTCATTAACGACATAGTCGAGTTATGTCACCGTCACAATGCTAGGCTCACCCTTCTCGACATTCAATGCTGCTACACCATGTGTAGCCTTAAATTTGCCAGACGGCTATACCTACTACCTTAAACCTCGGTCAAACTGCATGCAAGTTGATAACCGACATTCCAAACTCCAACAAGGGTGCTGCTGGCGAAGACTATCTCATTGTCTCGGAAAAATGGGAATTTGCACCAGATGGTGATCTTCACCTCTTTTCCTTGCACTAAGGGATCTTTAGGAAAGATGAAGGCACGCATCTAGTCATCCTAAACCACACACTTTTAACATTGCTTCACATACTCAGTGCAATTTTGACATTTCTCTTACTTTTGCAGAGCTTCCTCAGCAAAGCAAGTCCTTTCGTAAGTCCTATGTCAAACGGTATAACCTCATTTGGCTTTTGGAACTGCCACCAAGGACCATAAGGACCCCATTTGTGCTCAACTATGTGCCAACGTACCAGTCTTCATTGCTCAATGTTCCATGTAGGAGTAAAACTCCTTTTTCGACATCAACTCTGCCAGCAACGTCTTCTCTGTGCACTAATCATGCTTCCACTTCTGATCCAGTAAACCAGCCCTCAACTTCGGCTCCATCTCTGCACATTTCGCCAACTCAACGCCAGTGTCGTCGCCGACCTAGAAATGCACTACAACAAAACTGACTTTTTACGGCACCACATCATCGGCATGCAATAAATGCACGTCGTAGTTTTTCACTTTTACGACTTGCTTTTTTTGCACGTTGTAAATGCTTTTCAAACCACGGCGTGTCTAGTACGTAGGCCGTAAATGGTAATAACAATGATTTTTTTACAACTTACAATGCACACCGTAAATAATAAAACTTTCTACGACGTGCTATGGGATGCCATTAATACATTAATTATACATGACGCACATACGCCAGCTGTTGAAAAGTGAATACTTTTCACGGTGCATACAACGCTCGCCGTTAAAAGTATTGCACTTTTTATGACGTACACATCGCCTGCCGTTAAAAGTATTGTCGTTTTACGACCGTACAATGCATGTTGTGAATTGTATGATAAAAAAAAAAAGGCGCCAAAATGATTTTAGGGCGCCAATCACCGATTTTTTTTTTCTCCAAAATAACTATTTTGCCTTCTTAGAATGAAATATCACAAGGGTTTCAATAGCTCTCTCTCTCTCTCTCATGATGATGAAAGCTAAATCGATTGCTAGGGTTACCAGGATCATCTTATCTCTTCTCTTCGGTTGTGTATCTGAAATCAAAGGTATCACTCTCATTTGCATTTCAACTCCTTACATCAAGACTCTCTTGCTATCTGAATCTAATCTCTCTCTCTCTCTCTCTCACACACACACACACACACACACACACACACACACTCTATCATGGCGATTCATGGTCCTGAACCAAAACCCTAAGCTTTTCCCCAATTTTCTAGATCATTAGGGTTTTCAAAATTCTTTTTTTTTTTTTTTTGTTTTTGTTTTTGTTTTTGTTTTTGTTTTTGTTTTTGTTGGTTCATTCGATATAGGTTTTCAACTGTCCTTCTCTTAAAAAGCATTTTTTTTTGTTTTTCCCCTTCGCCATGTAGATTGGAATTTTGAAGATCTTCACCATTCTTGGGAAAAGTTGGAACTATTGTTTTTTGTTCTTCTCCAATTTGTGAATTACATGGGTTTTGCTCTGCCATCATCTCAAGGAGTCACTTGAATAATTGTGATCTTTTCTGTTTTGGTTCTCTCTTCTCTGATGAGTGATGGACTTTAGAGGTATGTTAAGTCCTTGAACTTTGATGTGTTTATTTAGTTGTTTCTTTGAGATGATTGTTTAATCAACCTATTCTTCTTATTTTTGCATAACCATTAATTAGTTTTGTTGGATTTCTTATTTCTGCATACACAGAGTTGCTGAATTATCCAATTTTGCTGTTAATTTGATACACTAGAGAGGGTATATATAATGTCTTCACCCCTATTCCCTTTAAAGCTACTCTTAGGAGAATTCCTTTGCTACACTCAACTTGAAAACATGGAAAGTGAGTCACAAGCCTCCTTCATTTAATCCATTAAATGCTTGTCTCCTTGGCTTTAGATTTCTAGAGAAGATTGGCGAAAACTTACCCGGTGTTCACTATATTCGGGATGTTGCAGATGCTGATTCGCTGATATTATCACTAGTAATTTCATTTGTTACACTTATCATTTATCCATTTGTCATATTTTGGTTGTCAACTTAATTATACTTTCTTTAGGTTAATAATATGGTGATGAAGCTAATGTTTCTGTTGTAAAACTCTACAGACACAAGCTTGTTAAGTTGTATTTTAACGATAACCGAATGGCGAATGCTATGAGTTGCTTTTGAAAATAGCTAGATTTTTTTTAGATTTTTTTTAATTGTTTTTATTTTTAAATTAGGATCTATAGAGGGGATTTTGTCACACACTGGTTTTCATTTTATAGAAGAAAGCACAAAAGGTGGTTGTTGTTGGTGGTGGTTACATTGGCATTGAGATTGTTGCTGCAACTGTTGGTTGGAAACTTGATACAACGGTATGTCTGTGTTTCATTCTGGTTCTGCTATGTTAAGGTTTGAGATGGTAATTTTTCATTGATCCAATATCTGTTACATTGACTGAGGTATTTGGAATTTTTGGCAATTCATACCCTTTTAAATCTATAACTAGTAAGATTTTATTGTTTCGAGTGGATGCAATGAACACTTAAAATTTGTGATTTTCAATGTCTAGCTTTTTTTTTCTTTTTCTTTTTTTTTGAGTTTTTGGTTGTACTAGATGGCCCTTTTATTCTGTATTTTAGGTGATCAGCATTAACATTCTTGTTTAATAATAGCTTTCTTCGCATGTTTTCTAATTTTTTGATGGTGCACACACCACATCTTTGACTTTGTAATTTTATAAAGACTCTTATTTTCATTACACCATGTCTCATTTATCCTTTCTGAACAGAGCCTTGTCCCAACTGTTTAGAATTTGCTCTTTGACTGTACATTTCTAGGGCCACATGCTTTATTAGGTCCTAAGTCAAGATTAACTTGTATCAATTTCATTATCCTCACTTTCACTACCCTCTATCCTGGCAACAATTGAAGTTAATCACATTGATTTGTCTTGCTACAACTACTCATTGTCTTTGTGCACCTGCTACCAGATGAATTTACTTAATTTCATTGATGTCAAAACTTGCATGTATGTTATACTATTTCTCAAGTTACGATATGATCTTATCTTGTGAATTGATAAGTTTCAACTAACACATTTTATTGGAAAAAATTAGATCATATTTCCAGAAAATCATCTTCTGCAAAGATTGTTTACTCCTTACCTCGCTCAGAAATATAAAGAACTTTACCGGCAAAATGGCATCAAATTCTTGAAGGTAAAGTCATCTCTCCCTCTCTCTCCTTTGGGTAGCATATATCAACATCTTATTACCCTCTATAATTGGTATTTTGAGTTTGATTGATTATCAATAGAGTGTCTCCATAAAAAACTTAGAAGTTGGTTCTGATGGACGCGTAGTTGCTGTTAAACTTGAAAATGGAACTACAATAGAAGCGGACATGGTAAAATACTGCTACATGCTTATGGATTTTGTTTTTCTTCTAATTTTTAATCCTATGGTTACTCTTGGTGACTTTTGTTTCTGCATTTGATGACAAGGCAGCGTAACTAACCAAATGGAAGAATTATATGTTTTTCTCCTTTGTGTAGATTGTTATTGGTATTGGAGCTAAACTTGTTGTAAGTCCTTTTGAAAGGTTGCCCTTAAATACCACTGTTGGTGGAATACAGGTCAGCATGATGGTCAAAACAAATTTCTAGTCATTGGGAGGTTTATTATCTTCGTTATAGCTCATCCCTGCATTTTTTGAGGTGTGAGTTTTCTATATTTATGAATTTTATGTGTCTGTGTTATCAATTTGTCATTCATACAATGTTGTTGTTTATTTTAAGAATAAAGTTATTTTCACATTTCCCTTCCCTTTTCTTTTCCATCCACAACTCCCTCACAAAATCCATGATTGAAACACACCCTTGGGGCTATTTTGTTACTGCTTGTTAGTCTTTTTGTTTTTCCTTGCCGCCTCCAATTAAAATTTGGAAGGCTCTATGCCTACTACATGAGACCTATATGGGTATATCAATATTGTATTGAGTGCCTTGATGAACTTTTTTTTCATTGAGATCCTTGATGAACTACTTTTTGTTGTCAGCTATTTATTCTAAACACAGATCATAAAGAAAATTTGACTTCGATTACTAAAGTTGTAAAATTTGATATACTTAAATAGTTAAACCTTTACACTTCGTTTGGTTTGAATGATTTGGAGTGAAAAGAAATGAAATGGAGATAAATGGATTTCAATCACTTATTTGGATTACCAAATAGGAGAGAAATGAAAAGAAACGAAGAGAAACACATTTCTCTCATAACCCCCATTTTGAATCTCTCCAAAAGTGAAGAGATTAGGAGAAAAATGAAACAACTAAATACTATTTTGTTATAATACCAAAATTACCCTTTTAAATACAGAGCAGATAAAAATTCCAACACCTATAAATGGTTAATTTGATAATATAACATTGTATCATCTCTTTTCTTTTCTTAACCAAACAAGATAGGAGAAAAATCATATTATTTCTTTTTCTTCTCTCTCTTATCTATCCAAACAAAAGAGAAAGAAATCACAATCTTTTATTTTCTCTCATAACTTACATAAATCATTTCTTCTTCTTCTTCTTCTTCTTTTTTTTTTCCTCTCAAAAGTTACCAAACATAGTGTTAAATTTCAGGTTGATGGTCAGTTCCAAACAAGTGTCCCTGGTATTTTGCGATTGGAGATGTAGCGGCATTCCCTTTGAAGGTAATCCTTTCCCAGATTAAGAAGTAATTCCTCTACTTCCGTTTATGTTCTTAAAAAAAAAACAAAAACAAAAACAAAAACAAAACAAAAAAAAAAAATACAAAAAATACAAAACGCAACTTATATGTGGTTCATTGTAAACAGATGTATGACCGCATTGCAAGGGTCGAACATGTTGATCATGCTCACCAATTTGCCCAGCATTGTGTTAAAGCACTACTAAGTTCACAAACTGACATGTATGCTGGAATCTTTTTTGTTTTTTTGAACACTTGACCTCCTAGGGATGTAGGAGTACTGGCAAACTGGGTTAGCCCCATTTGGTTTGGAATATTTTCTTTTGGTACTTCTGACTGTTTAGCAAATTTGATGCACTATTGATGTTATCTCCCCTCTTGATACTTTCTTGATGATTTGTTTCCCTGCGTGATGTCCAGGTATGATTATCTGCCACATTTCTACTCAAGGGTCTTTGAGTATGAAGGAAGCCCAAGGAAAGTATGGTGGCAGTTTTTTTGGGACAATGGTAAGGGCATTGCATTATACCAATAATTTATTATTTGACCATCTTCATGAATCATATCTTCTACTTTGTTGTGCTCATTGTTTTTCTCTTACTGAGTAGTTGGGGACACTGTTGAAATTGGAAATTTTGATCCAAAGATTGCTACTTTCTGGATAGATTCTGGTAATGTTATCTGTTAAAGCAAATTTTAGTTGTTATGGCTCTGCTGGTTTATGTTTCAAAAAGGTTGAATTCGGATAGGCTTTACCTTTTGGAATTCAAAATCCTATCCGTAGTGTATGTTGTATGATTCTTGTAATATTGATTAGAGTAATTCGTCTACTTTTGATTTGAGTTTCTTAAGGTGGTCCAATGCGTTCTCACCATTCCAATGTTATGGTTTTTTGTGATATGAAGGTAATTGTCCTGGTTGATATAACTAGATTTGAATCAGATAATATACATGAATGTGAGGGAAGTATATGGGATGAAATATAACACATTAATACATACAAGCATGGTAAGGCAAGTAAACACATTTGGCATACTTTTGAGCACTCAGGAACACTTGATTCAAAAAGTAACACATTTTCAATAGATTTTAGATTAGTAGAAGCCAAAGGATTGGGTTAGTAAAAATACTTTTGGACCTTTTTAGGTTCTAAAAATTAACAGAAACATAGAATAATAAGTTTACTTTCATTCCCAATTTCAGAATTTGCGTAACCTAACTAGAATTTTTATCTATAGGCCATACACCGTATTCTATCCAGATTTGACACACTTTGACACACTTTTAGGAAAATGAGCATTTTTGTTATTTTTGACAAAGAGAAAGCACATAAGTGATTGTCAAAGCTATCTGGCGGTGCTACTGTTTTCAAGGTAAATATTTACTGAATTTCTATTGTTGCATGTATTTTAATGACTTCATTGCAAGTCTTCTTCTTTCAGGTTAGAAGGGTTAGCAAGGCAGAAGTTGGAGAAAGGAAAGATTAGGTTACAAATGCTTTAAATGCAACAAGAGCAGCTGTGGAAGAGGAATTGTTCCAGGTAATGGATAAACTTGTAAATAATATAGATTCTAATTTGACTTGGACTCTTTGTTTTGGAACTTACAATGGTAATGGATAAAACCTATACAAACCTAAACCTCATACATAGAGATCCTTTAACATAATTATGCAAGTCCCAAGTAGGTGTTGTATTGAAGTAGATGAATTCCACATCTTCCTCTTTTTATATTTAATTTTTCTCTTAAGCTTCTTATGGCCTAAATTTAGTAGCAAACTATATTTTCCTGTGCAAACTTAATGGTTTGTTTAAAGATTCCTACTCATTTCCCTCTAGAAACATTGCAACAAAAGAGGTAACTTCATTAGAGGTAACTTCATTTGAGTTATGAAAAAAAAAGGTTTTGCTTCATGTGGATTTTATTTGCATATACGTTGAGACTATTAAGATCTTGAATTTTTGCTAACTTTTCATTATGACATTGCTTTTATGGGGCCATTGAATTATCTTATTAATTTTGGAAATCTTTTGTTGATATTTTAAAATTTCTTGATCATTTCTTAATGTCTCAAGAAATAATTTTGTCCCTGAGTCATTGGTTTTTGTACTTACGTAAAGTTTCCTTTGTCATACAGACAAAAAATGCAATAGGGTTAGTTGCTCCAGCTATTGCCGCGGGTTTAGGTGCCTTAACACATACATTGGGCACCTTCGTCCCTATGATAGGAGCAAGTGGATTTGCTACAGCTTCAGCTGCAGCTACAACTGCTATAGGAACTGTTGTCGGTAGTTTTAGATAATCTCTTAATAGTTGTCGATATATTTAGAAAGTTAGATATGCATAGTTTTGGATGGTTTAAACTTTGTGTACAATTTAGAACTTAAGGATATAGTTTTCGAATGTTTGGAATGTATAGACAGTTGTTGAATGTTTATAATTTATGGATATAGTTTCTTTTTTATGTTTCAAACAATATTTTGGTGGTTGATTGATGTTTTGTGATGCTTGTTTGTAATATTTGTTAGATTGTACAAAATTGGTCAAATAGAACCTGTTGAATTAAAAGAAAAAAAAAACTACATATTCTGTGGCAGGCATAGTAAGTCATTGTATTACATATTTTACGGCGCGCAATCAGCGTCGTTATTTGTTTCACCAATTAACGGCTTGCAAAAGTAGTTGCAGAAAAAGTAACAACGACACACAAAATCTGCCGTTAAATAATTTTTGACGACATACTATAGCATGTCGTAGAAAAAGTAATAACGACACACAAAATCTGCCGTTAAATAGTTTTTAACGGCGTACAAAGCATTTTGTTAAAAGTGAATTACTTTCCATGACTAGTCATAATATAAAGCGCGCTGCACGTCATAGAAGGGTTTTTACGGTGTGCATTGCGCGCCATAAAAACGCTTTTTTGTTGTAGTGACGCTCCGACTGGAAGGACACGTAGCAAAAAGCGTTGAGGTTTCGACACACTAATATGTGACCTTGCTGACCCACCTCTCGCTCTTCCTACATTCAAACTTAGCACCGGAGTGACCATCACTGCACCTTAGAGTAGATAAGTCATAAACCAACAATCGTCGAGGACCTTCTCGCCAGATTGCCCGACGTCGTCACAATCCAATCCACCAATTCCCTTCAATCAATTCAGAAACCCAAGGGGCTAAAGAAGGCCAACGCGAAGGCCAAAGTCACAACCATCTCTTTTGACGAGGAGAAAGACCTTGAGAACACTGTGCCAATCTCAAAGTTAGCCAAGGCCGAGAAGAGGCCAGCCACGGTTTAATCCACCGACGCCCCACCTGCGAAGAAGCCGAAGTTTGTTGGACTCGAAAGAGAGAGGGACATTTTTCTTGAGGATGCCTTGCTCCACGAGATCCGAGTGGGTGACCGACTTCTAAAAGTTGGCAACAGCGCCATCAAGATGTTGGAGTTGGTGCTGCATTAACTACGGGCCTTCTTTTGCTAGCCGACATGGAGCAAATTGGCGACTACAATCAATATGAGAATTTTTCCTTGATGATAAAGCATTTTGTCCTAATGATCCGGATGGGTGACCGACTTTTAAAAGTCAACAACAGCATTATCAAAGACATTGAAGCTGGTGTCGCATTGACCACGGGCCTTCTTTTACCAGCTGACATGGAGTAGATCGGCGACTACAATCAATACAAGAATTTTGCCTTGATGATGAGGCATTTTGTTTTGCTAACTTTCCTTGCCTTTTTTTTTTCTTTCAAATTATGTCTTCCATACTTAACAAAATATTGCTAATTTATTTCTTTCCTTGCAGGCTATTCAACATGCCCACTCTTACACGCTCAAGGTCGAGTTGATGGAAAAGGACTTAACAAAGAAGACCCAAGAAGTTACCAGCTTCTTTTCTCAACTCAACAAGGCCAAAGCTAGGATTAAAAGAAAAATGGACAAGGTCGGTGCAACGAAGGTTACCAAACAGAAGGCTGAAGTTACTGCCAGAGCTACTGAGGCTGCTGCTAGGGCCGCTGAAGAGAGGCCTACTGATGCCGAGAACAAGCTAAATGAGGCCCTCGAAATGAAAGAGGCTAAGATCAAGGTTGCTGATGAGAAAGCCTACAATGACAGCCAAATAGACGTAAATGTGCAATACAAGAAATAAGTCAACCAAGCCTGTGACCGAGGCTATTATCTAGGTTAGACTGCAGCCATGGAGAGGCTCTATGTTCCCAAGGATTCTCTATTCAGGGATCTCAACCAACTTGAAGTAACCTTCTATCCTTCCCTAGTCCAATTCGAGGAGGAAGGGAAAGAAAAATAAGAAGTTGATGCCACTACTGCTGCTGGGACCAAGTTCCCAACTTTGAATGATCAAGTCCTAGACCTGGCTGGAAGGACGAGGACGAGGTCTCCAAAAGCACCCCTTCAAACAATGCCACCTCTGATACCGACATCACTACTGCTAGCAGAAGCTTGGAAGAAAGTTTGCGAGAAATTGACAAGGAAATTACAATCGACACTGAGGCTGAGAAGGCTACTGCTCTGTCCATCCAGGCCGACACATCACCAAATGCCGAGGTGGAACAACCCGAGAATGCTGCTCCTACATCTAGTACTTAGGATTTTTTTCCTGTCTTTTAGTTGTACTTTTCTTTTGTTGGCAAGGCCAAAGTGGCTTCTAATGTACTGGAACAAGTTATTTGTTTACGAATTCCAAGTCTGTTTTTGACTAAGTGTTAGGTACTTGCTATCTTTCATACTGCTTTATATATACTTGCTGTCTTTATGCTCTTCCTTTTTTCTAGAATCTTCTGAGTATAATATCTTGGATAGTCATCTCGAATATAACTATTATTAAACACCTCGGATAACTTCACCTTATAACAAATTTTCTAAATTTTTTTACAAGTTTTACATTCACTAGACTTATTTATGCTCTTTGCCCCCTAATATGAATCTAAGTATCACTTAGCGTCACATTAAGGATATATCATCTGAATCTTCCCTAAGTCTAACTTAGACATTCATGACCGAGGTCATCATGTTTAGCTCACCTAAACAAAACACTTAAGGCTTAACCTTAGTGCACTGAGAGTACTATCTACCTCGACTTTTCATACAAGCTAGCCAGTTCGTGGTTGGTTTTGCCTTGTTTCTCAGTGAAACATCTCTTTAACTTAGTTCAACTCTGCCATCATGGCAAATCTAAATTAATCGTCTTGTTCATACTAGGAACATCAACTTAAAACTTTTCTGTCTTATCTAACAGTTATGAATTTCAACATTTTGTAAAAACAAAATCGGACTAGTATTTTATTAATCAATACTTTGGCTGAAAGTCGTCTAAATTACATAGAAAAAGAAGAAAAATTAATGATAAAAGAATTTCAGATTGCTAATGTTCCATGTTCTTAGCAATTCCTTGTCATCACTGTCTTCTAGCCGATATGCGCCATTGCCAGCAATTGAGATGATTCTGTAAGGTCCTTTCCAGTTTGGGTCAAGCTTACCCTCCCTAGGATCTTTTTTGTTGCCAACAACCTTCCTTAGGACGAGGTTCCCTATTTGGAACTCCCTGGGGTTCACCTTCTTGTTGTATGCCTTGGCAAGTCTCTGCTATTATACCCCCAGCCGAATTGCCGCTCTCTCCCTCCTTTCTTCAATCAAGTCCAGGTCTCGGGCAAGGAGTGCCTCATTCATCCCATTCTCTACTCCCTGAGTTTTGACTTCGGTGCCATAAGCCATGGCAAATGGTGATTCTCCCCTAAATCTTCTCGGTGTAGTGTGATATGCCCATAGAACATTAGGCAACTCCTCCACCCACTTGCCTTTGGTAGTTTCCAATCTCTTTTTTATTCCATCCAAAATGGTCTTATTAGAGGCCTTGGCTTGGCCATTGCTTTGAGAGAAACTGGGAGTTGAGTAGTAGTTCTTGATTTTGTAGTTTGTGTAGAAGTTCTTGATCAACTTACTGTTAAAATAGGTGTCATTGTCTACCACAATGGCTCTTGGGATCCCGAATCTGGTAATGATGTTCTTCCAGATGAAATTCCTCACGTCCACGTTCAAATTTTGGCCAAAGGTTCCGCCTCCACCCACTTCGTGAAGTAGTCTTTGGCTACTAGCAAGAACTTTTTCTATCTAGTTGTCTTGGGCAATTGCCCAATCAGATCCATGCCCCACTAGGCAAATGGCCAAGGACTAGATACTGGATTCAGGTCTCCAACTGGCTGATGTATCAAGGGTGGAAACCGTTGACACTTCTCGCATTTCCTAATATAGGCTTGGGCATCCTTTTGCATATAGGGTCACCAATACCCTTGTGATATAACTCTGTAGGTGAGAGATCTGTCGTATGCGTGGCTTTCACAGACTCTTCCATGTATCTCATATCAAAAGTTTTCCACCTAGAAAGGATGCACACATTGTAGTAGGGGTCTAGTGAAGGACTTTTTATACAATTGGCCATCTGTCGATAAGCAGAATCTGGCTGACTTGAGTTTGATCTTTTGTCTTCTAGCAGCTTACCATCTCTGATGAGCTTGACCAGGGCATCCACCTAGCTTGGGTCCAGCTCTATGCGCAGTGCCTCGTATTCTATTATCAGATGTTCCACGCTTGGGCTTGACAGATAGTCCACCATGATTGTTCTTGGTGTGTCTCATTTTATGACACTGACGAGGTTGGCCAGTGCATATGCATGGTTGTTGTCTTCTCAGCAAACCTGTTGTAGTTGACATTTTGGAATTAGGCTAATAATTTGAAGACCTTCCTGACATAGGCCACCATTCTCACATCTTGGGCTACATATTCTCTAGTTGCTTGATTCACGATGAGTTGGAAGTCACAATAGACTACCACCTCATCAGCTTCCACTATTGCTGCTAGTTTCAATCCAGCAATTAGTGTCTCGTACTTTGCTTTATTATTTGAGGCCTTGAACCCCAGTCAGATTGATTAGTCTATCATTTGTCCATCTGGTGAGACCAGAACCACTCCTACTTCCGTTCTTTATTGATTTAAACTGCTTTCAACAAAGAGGCGAAACGACTCGCTGATGTAGATGTCACAAGGCTCCGGTTTCTCTTGCTTTTTCTTTTCTGTCCTACTGGCGTGGGGTTCTGTGGTGCTAGCTGCATTTCCTCTAGTTCTTCTACGCACCCTAGGCTGAGGTTCGCAAGTCTTGGCTTTGAGCTTATGCTCGATATGAACTTAGCAACAAATTCAGCCAAAACCTAACCTTTGATTGCCATCCTTGGTGTAGACACCCCATTTTTGACCGTCCTCAAGACTCGGATACGCTTGCAGGTACATCCGATGACAAGTGTGATTGCTCGTCGAGTATTCGAACTTCTTGGTAGGATGTTCCAAGTTTGATCCTTCCAAACGCTATTTCCATTATGTCTCATATTTGGACCATGAGTTGGTTTTTGCTTTGTGAAGTCCTTGATGGAATGTCGGCCATCAGAGAGGGCTGCTGGCCATGGGTTAGGCCCTGCCGGCCATCAATAGACCCTGCCGGCCATCAATGAGGCACTGTCGGCCACCACTGATGGCTGGCAGCCACCTTGTTTCAACAGATATTATTGTAGATATTTTGAGCCAGCTGTGGCTCACTTAGCCATCCTCCATACATGTATGGAGGGATGGAGGTAGTTTGAAGCTTGTTAAGAAAGCTTGTGCTTGCATTGCCTATATAGGGGGAGGTGCTTCTCCCTTCTCAAGGGTTCACAAAATTTCCAGAGCTGAAATTTCTCTCTCTCTCTCTAGAATTCTCACACTCTCTCTTTATATTGTGCTCAATATTGCCTTAAAGTGTGTTTTCTCCATAGATTTGCACTATAACACCTAGTGAAACACCATTACCTTGTTGCTGAGGTACTTGAGGGTGTTGTTTGGACTCAAAAAGCTAGTTTTAACTCAGAGAACTTACTGTCTTAAAGTTGTGCTTCAAGGAATGGTGTTGCAGCACACCAGTGGTCGGCAGTGCCTTGTAGATGGCCGGCACTGCTTCATTCTTGGCCGGCAGTGCACACCCTTGGCCGGTAGGTGGCTAGCAGGCCACTGGTGGATTCCTCAGGGTGGTTTTGGTAAGGTGGAGTAGAAACTTCATGAAAACACCCTGTAAATAGAGCCTTTCAAGAGCAATCCGAAAGGCGTTTCGAGGCGGCAACCGAGGGCATGCATCCTTCATTGTTCAAGGTAGTGTTGTGGCAGCCTAGTTTACATGTTTAGTTAGTTGTCATGTTTAGTTAATTTGTTAATTAATTAAAGTGTTGTAATAATTAGTAAATAGATTGCTTATTATTCGATTTGGTTGTGTAACAATTAGTCTAATTAGATTATTAGTTTAGTCGCTAGCTTAGCTTAGATTTAGCTTAGCTCATTTATTCGGACCCTCCGTCGAGAGGGCAAATGTTGTAATAAGTGTGCGTACGTGTGTACATGTCTTCCAAGCCCACTTCTTTCTCCCTTTTACTTACCGCTTTCAATGGCTAGATTAGGGAATGTTTCAATTAGCATACTTATGCTTTGCATGCGTGTATCATCCATTCGTATTGCATGCACCGGGCTCGGCGCATCATTCAAACTGCATCGTATTTCAATACACTTTCTTGAATACGTGTTCAAAGCATGTTATCAAGTGTTGCATTCGTATGCTATCTTAGATAGCCGAGCCTTTTTAGTTGCATTACTGCATGTGTTACATTAGGCATTGTTAACATAGTTAGGATCATGCATATTTCTAACTAGTTTTCTGTTTTGACTCGGAGTACACTGTGAGTGTTTATGCTTTAGCATCCTTACATGTGTGTAAGTGACTGCCATGATAGCATGCTTGCCATGAGACTATTTGCTTAAGTGCTTTAGCTGCATGAATGCCTGTGGATAAAGGCTTCATTGCTTGAATTGGAACAATTCATCAAAATATGAGTTTTAAGCCCACTTGAAGTGGCAAATCATCATGTTTTAAGCCCACTTGAGGGTGGCAAATCCGCGACTTAGCCTACTTGCGAGTAGCATCTTCAAACCATTTTTGAAAAACAAACATGAGATGTTTTATTCCGAATCGAGCGATTTAGTCTATACTTGTATGCTGTACGCATCACGTAGTAAGTTGGCTAATAAATCTAAATAAGAACACATGTGTTTTCAAAATAGCATATCATGTTTAGTAGAGGCCGATCCTTTGATCGGGCGAGCGGGGGTGCTCATTTCATGACCTTCCCCTCTCGTACCCAAGTTCCCGAGCCGAGGCAACTTTGGTGATGACGGACACGTGGCCTTAGGCACGAGTCAGGGTTTCCTAAATTTCCCAAAACAAAATATTTAGGTGGCAACTCTGAAATCTGGCAAAGCAATCCATGTTAGGCGCTTTTTGATTAAAATCGATTTTCTAAAACGATTTACCGGATTTGGACTCTTTGGTGATTTGTCAGTCTTAGATTGCACTTTGTGAGATTAGATTCAGAACCATGACAGGAGTCCGAACTGTAGTAGCTAGAACCCAATTCGCGCCCTCTCCGAAAGGGGGCCGCGTGGAGCGAGTTCGAGCGGTCTACACTTGGTCTGTATTTTATGTTATATTGACCTAGAACTACAATCCATCGTGCTATTTTGCATGTCAAGTCTCCATGTTGCAATAAAGACTTCAGTCGGTGTTCTGTGAGTACCACAATATCTTGTGAGCTTGGAAGTAATGGCTCAATTTCTTTGATGCCACTACCAGTGCAAGTGTCAGTTTTTCCAGAGGTAGGCACCTCATCTCTGCGCTTGCCAGGTTTTGGCTCACATAATACACCGTCTTGTACTCTCCTTTTTTCTTCTCGGACAACCACGACACTAACAACATGGTCTGAGATTGCCAAATACAAAAATAGTTACTCTCTTAGAATTAAATTTGACAACATTGGTAGGGTTGTCAGCTACCTCTTCAAGTCAGGTAGCGTGACTTCGCATACATCAATCCGTAGAAAATCTGTGTCCTTCTTGAGCAGCTGGAAGAATGGTATGCAATTGTCTAAACTTCAGCTGATGAATCTATTCAGTGCAGTTACTTTGTTGGTGAAAACTTAGAACTCTTTTGTTGTCGTCGGGCTCTTTAGATCAAGGATATCCTTGATCTGATCAGGACTTGCTTCAATTTCTCTCCTAGTCACCAGGTGTCCTAAGAACTTACCAGATCCTACTCTAAAAGCGCATTTAGAGGCATTCAAACAAAGCCAATATGTCTTCAAGATATCAAAAACCTCCTTCAGATCGACCAGATGATCTGCAGGTTCTTTACTCATCACAACCATGTTGTCTATGTAGACTTACACGGTCTTTCCAATAAGATGTTAGAAGATCTTCTCGACTAGCCTCTAGTATGTTGCCTATGCATTCTTCACTCTGTAATAGTAAATTCCTTTCGGGGAGATGAATATCGTATTCTCTTCATCTAGTGCATATCTGGCTATTGGGTGATAGCCTCTATATGCATCAAGAACACTCATCCTTCTATGCCCAGATATGGCATCCACAAGCTAGTCTATCTATGGTAAAGGGAAATAGTCCTTTGGGCAAGCCTTATTTAGGTTTGTGAAGTCCACGCAAACCCTCCACTTGCCATTCTTCTTCTTTACTACCATTGTGTTGGATAGCCAAGTTGGGTAGTTCACTTCTTGGATTGTCTGTGCCTCTAGGAGCTTGTCTACTTCATCTTCAACTGCTTGTACATGGACTAAGGTTGGTCACCTAGCTCTCTGGATCACAGGTTTGGTCGACCTATCCACGTTGAGTTTGTGGCAGGTGACCCCCAATCTGATCTCTGGTATCTCATATGTTGTCTAAGCGAACACCTTTATGTTCTCTCTCAAGAAAGTCTTCAATTTTCTTTTTTCTTCCTCAGCTAAGCCCAAGCCGAGGAGAAAGAATTGCTCTTTGTCCCCTTCCTGTACCAGAACCTTTTTCAAAGAGTCTTAACTCTTGTTGGCAAGTTCTTTGTCGACATCATGTAAGGCCTCCTGGTCTTCGTCTTCTATCTCTATCATCTCCGCTTCTATAACATTGTAGGTGTACTTCATTGCTGCCGTAGAGCAACTTTTCGCTTGCACTTGGTCTCCTCTTACCTCCTCAATCCCAAACTCTGTTGGGAACCACAACATTTGGTGCAAAGTAGAGGGAACAACTCTCATAGCGTGTAACCAAGGTCTCTCTAATATGATGTTGTATGGGAAATGAGTGTCTATCATAGTGAACTCTATGGTTAGCATCTTGGTTCCAGCCTGAATCTCTAGATTCGTGGTTCTTAGTGGCCACGTCGAGGTCCCATTAAATCCGACCATAGGGCTATCAAATTGCTCCACAGCGTCCTTGTGAAGGTTGAGGTCCTTGTAACATCTGACATACATGATGTCACAAGAGCTACCTTGATCAATCTATATACTTCTTACCTTGCAGTCTTTGATCTTTAGTGTCACTACTAGAGCATCGTTGTGCGGATGATGTACCATATCTAGGTCTTCTTCTTTGAACGAGATCATCGGCCCTCGATGTCCCTTCATCTAAGACTTCTTCTGTTAGACCTGGTAGACATGCTGCAGATGTCTTACCCTCTGTGTCTCTTCTCGGATCTCGTTCACATTGACCTTCGTATGGATCACGTTAATAACCCGTGGTCCATCTACCTGTGATGTCGAGGGTGGTGGTTCTGCTGCCAGCACTTGGGCCAGCCTCATTTCTTCCTCTTGTGTCTTTGTTTCGTCTGTCAAGTCTCTCAGATGTCCCTGCCTGATTCGATCCTCTAGGTGTTGTTTTAGAGCCTGGTACCCTTGTATCATGTGCCTGTTCTCATCACAGTAGGCACAATTCTTCCCGAGGTTCCTTCCCATGTACTACCCTGGGATCTTTTGCGCTTCCTACCCGTTCTGATCATGGTACCCTTGTGTTTACGACCTACATAGCCTTCATTCCTGGTTTCAGCTTGTCAGTGCCAGTATTTCCTCGGTTGTGCTTTGCGTTTCTCTTTTGTTGCTTCACTGTACTTGTTTTATTTGCTTTTATGTCTTCATCTACCCTTACGTACTTCTCAATCCTTACCATGAGGTCCTCCATAATCTTTGGGGGGGTTTTTGCAAGGGATCATTGAAGCAGGAAATCATCCTCCAAGCCGTTCTTGAAAGACACGATTGCAAGTTCCTAGTTACAAGTCGGGATCCGGTTGTAAACCTCGTAGTACCTCTTAGCGTAAGCCCTAAGGCTTTCACCATCGCTAATCTTCAAAGCCAATAGGGAATCTACCCTCAATGGCTGCAATCTGTTTGTAACAAATTTGGCCACAAATATTTCAACCAGGCCATCCAAACTCTTTATACTTTCCTTTGGCAATTTGTGGAACCAGTCCAATGCTATCTCTCCAAATGTCGAAGGGAACACCTTGCATAACAACTGCTCGTTCCCACTCAACATAGACATAGCATTCAAATACAAACCAACATAGAAGTTTAGGTCTAACTTACCATCATAGATCTAGAATCTCGATATGCTGAATCTCTTTGGTGCCTCGAATATATCCAACTCCACTGAGAATGGTGTCCTCAGTTGGGCGATGGATGTGATCTTGGCATCCTGTCTCTTTCTCTAGAGGTAGTCTCTCAAATCTTCATTCGTTAGTCTAGGAGCTCGGCTATCGGTCAATTTTAGCCTCTTCGGCGCACTACTACCTGTGTTGGGAGCGTTGTTTTGGACTTCTCCACGTCTATTACGTCATCAAAGCATAGGCCCCTGCCTATTGATCTGCCAAGATCCACAAATCTAGGTTCCCTTAGTCCTCGAGGTTCTCTGGGACTCTTCCTGCCATGATTATGTCTGCCTAAAGTTCTGTGATCGCGGCAGCGAATTCCCAGGTCTCTTCTTATGTTGTGGGACGGTTAGCACTACAGCTAGTCCTTGCTTCTAAGCGTAGGAGTTTTCTACTAGAGTCGATATTTTCGGTAAAGGCAATGTTGACTGTATCACCTTACTTTGCATCATAAAGTTCACCACGGTCTGTAGGTTCGTCAACTTGTTCGCCAAGTCCTTCAGCTCGTAGTCTTTTCTCATGTCCCTTCATTTCCATACCTGGTAGCCGCTCTCATATTCTTCGCTGCTGCTTCTTCTCAGGCCATTATGACCCCTTCTAGCATTGGTTGCCTTAGGATTTACTTCTTGCACTTCTTCGTCATTGTTTCCTTCTCCAGCATTTGGATCTACATACTCCTCTTGTTCATTGTGTATGGTGTTCCCAACTTTCACCTCTTGTCCAACGTTTGCTATCTATTCTATACTAAGTTCTCATAAACTGCGCCAAATTGTGGGTGTTGGTTTTTCACCTCACAAGCAAAAAGATCTCCTGTCGAGATCTAAGGAACTTAGTTGGAGAGCATACAGCAGAATAGATTAAGTCGAACACCTACACACAAGAGAATGAGAAATACTGCGGTGGCTCGTCCAACTAGGGGCACTCTGACGATCAAGTCGGTTAATTTATCTCTCAAAGATATCAAACAAATAACACGCAACTCTCAATTAAAGCGTACCTTAGACCCACGGGGGTAACTTACTTTTATAGCCAATAGTGCCCTTGGCCCCTAGAAGTCTCACTTCACAGGATTCAAGCACATTACTTATCTCGAACTCTTAATTAGATATGGATGAACTACTCAAGAACCTCATCTTTATCTGAACTAAGCACATCACTTATCTAAGACTCTTGTCATCTATCCAAATATCTCAGATTTCAGTATAACCACATCATATCTCAGGAATACCACAATCATCTTGGCAATCTGGCTCATCCACGTGGCACCTTCGGCCAACAACTCGGCCACGAGGCATAACCCTAAAAATACATTCCCACACAAAATATTTAAAATTTTGTGGTTGATGTTGCGAAAATTTGTGACTTAATTACGATATTTTTTATTACGCCAATTTGTAAAAAGATTATAAATTTTGTGAAATTTTACAAAATAATAACATTTCCCTTTGATAATTAGCAACCAATGGCTAGATTTATTTCACTTTCAAATCCAAAGGCCAATATTTATTTATTTATCATACATCAAAATAAGGAAAATTTTAATATACATACTCTTGAAAAGATTGTACCAAGTTATGTCATTTTATACTTTAGTTATGGCATTATTTTTATTTAAACTCATGAGATGTTTAGTTATGTCTCATGTTATGTTTAGTTATGATTTTTTTTTTCTTTAGTTATGACTCAAAAAATATGAAATTATGTCATTTTTTTTTTTAGTTATAAAGTGCATACACTACATGAAATTAATGTTTTGGACACTAATATTTAGAAATTAGTTGAATTTGGTCCCTAAAAATAATGTTTTACGGACAAATTTAAACTTATGATAAATTGCTTATAAGATTTCAAAAATGGCTATTGATATTCTCGTTTTTGCACTTGGGCAATATTTATGTCATTTTTTTAGACCAATAAATTTGGTTGAGAATACATTATTGGCATTTAGGGAACAAATAATAGGAAATTACAAGTCTTTTCCTAGATGCAAATACACAGTTGTTTTTTCGTACGATGCTCGGTGGAACGCTATCTTATCATCGAAGAAACTTCTGTCTATATCTCGAGCTCCATCACAGATCTTCTCTCTCTATCGTATATCTTCATTCCAACTCAGATTTGAGATCTACAAGCTTAAATCCATAGTACATCTATCTTCTTTTTCAAATATTCTATAGATAGAGATAGAGAGACTAACCAAAGAAAGGCACTTCCTCCCTCGGAAGAGCCTATGGTAACACCTCTCTCTCTCTCTCTCTCTCTCCTCTCTCTCTCTCTCTCTCTCTCTCTCTCCTCTCTCTCTCTCTCTCTTAATTATCCTCTCTTCTGCAAATTTCACCTTAGTAGTGTGTCCAATCAATAGCACACTACCAAGCAATAGTAAGGCCCTAATAATTACATGGGTATATAATCAAGAGAGTGGTGTAGAAATAACAATATACTCATTTGATGGAAAAACAATCATGTGATGTTCCTGAACCATATGATATATATATATATATTTAACATTGTTGATCCCTCTAGTATCGAGAAATTATTCAATACTCCTAGAGCAATACTCTCATTTATAAATTGACACTTAACACTTTGTCTCTTAAAATTTTAACACAAAAGTGGTGGATTTTATGATTTAGACCAATAACTACTTATTTGGAACATCACCTAAACTTGCACCGGGAGCATTGAATAATTTCTCGCTAGTATGAGTGTAGTTTCACTTAGTTCTTGTAGTTTCAATTTGAATTTCATACTTTCAATTCTGTTGCAATGTTGTCCCTCCATTATTTACAGTCGTTAAAATTTTAAACCAACAAAAAAAAACCACATATAAAATTAGAGAAATCAAAGTGAAACTCAAGAAATTATGTTTGTAATCACTATTATTATTTTCTTTTAAATTCACTTGAAAGAAATTATGCGCGTGTTGTTATTCCACCAAAAATATTAGCAATGCATGACAAAAGAACAAAATTGCAACAAAATGAAGAGTCTAGGGTTCAAATTGAAACTATGGACACTAAAGTTACACTTCGTTTAAACTGCAAAGAATAATGGTGTAATTTATCCCCTTCTTTTTCAATTTACACTTTAGGTAAATTACACTGACCTCCCATGAGGTTTTGTAAAAATATAGCGAATTTCACAATGTTAACATAATTACATTAACCTTCCTAGAGATTTTAATGCAAGTAATATTTAACCCTATTTTCATGACTAATTGGTTAGTCATATCGACATAAAATTGATATTATCACATCTTTTATTCTGAAAAGCGCGTGCGCGCACACACACACACACACATATATGTATATATATTATTATCCTTGTATTTTCATAATATTTAGACTTAACCTTACTAAAATAAAATAAAAATAAAAAAAGTCAATATATTTATGTAAGAATTTTAAGGCTATTTGTCTTTTTTCTAAACTTTTGTAAAGATAGATGGATGGTTATTATTATGTTTAATTTAAAAATCAAGGGTTTAATTAAAAGGCCCGATAAGCTACCTCTCCAATTCGCTCTGGGATCTCGAAAGGCCCGATAAATCTAAGAAATAATTTCCCACTCTTCCCAAACCTCATCAAACTTCGTCTAGGTGATATCTTCAAGAAGACGTGATCTCCAACATCAAAGGATAACGGTCTCCTCATACGGTCCGGATAGCTCTTTTGACGACTCTGAACTGTGACTAACCTCTTACGGATAAGTACAACTTTCTCTGTCATTTCCCAGGCTAACTCTGGACCCAACATAGGTGCATCGCCTACCTCAGCCCAATACATAGGGGACCTACACGGTCGGCCATACAAGGCCTCAAACAGTACCATACCTATACTCAACTGGAAGCTGTTGTTATAGGCAAACTTCACTAAGGGCAAGTGTTACTCCCACGACCCCTTAAAATCAATGACATAACCTTGAAGCATATCCTCAAGGATTTAAATAGTATGCTCAAACTGCCCTTTAGTTTGAGGATGATAGGCGGTACTAAAATTCAACCTAGTACCCAAGGCATTCTACAGGCTTTGCCATAATTGAGCCGTAAAATGTGGATATCTATCCAAAACGATAGTCACAGAGACCCCATGAAGTCGAACAATGTCCCTGATGTAAAGGTCAGCTAGAAAATCTACCAAGTCATTCGTGTGCATAGGTACAAAGTGCGCTGACTTGGTCAATCGGTCAACTACCATCCAAGAGGCATCATTACCCCGTTGAGTCCTTAGAAGACCCATCACAAAATCCATCGTGACATGCTCCCACTTCCACTCGGCTATAGGGAAGGGTTGCAACAAACCCGCTGGTCTCTGGTGCTCGACCTCCACTTGTTGACTAATAAGGCACGTCGACACAAACACAGCTACATCCTTTATCATCCCTTTCCACCAAAACTAACGACTAAGATCATGATACATCTTTGTGGCTCCCAGATGCAACGCAAGGCATGAATGGTGAAACTCGCGGAGTACTTCCTCTCGGCAAGACTCCGGCATGAAAAGACGGTCAAGGTATGTAACACTCGAGTCAAAATACATGTTCAAGCCCCTTCTCTGCCTTTGCACTAGAGATTTTCTCCTAGAGGGATTCTACCTCAATGTCACCCCTCTATGGTTCTATAACTCAGCTCACAAGTGTAGGTTGTGCAACTATCGAAAACAAGGCTACAGGTTCAATGGCCTCTCCCAGATGTAGGTCAAACTCCCCAATAGCACCCAACATCTCCCATTCCCAAATGGCAACACTAGCTACACTGCTAATGGATTTCCTAATTAAGGCATCGGCCACAACATTGGCCTTCCCCAGATGATAATGCAGCTCGAAGTCCATCCACCTCTTTTGTCTCAAATTTAAGTCTTTCTATGTAAACAAATATTTCAAACTCTTGTGATGAGAAAATACTTTAAACTTCTTACCATACAAATAATGCCTCTAAATTTTCAAGCAAAAATCACTTCTGCTAACTCTAGGTCATGAGTAGGGTAGTTCTGCTCATGTGTTTTCAACTGTCGTGAGCCATAAGCTACCACTTTCCCCTCTTGCATCAATACACAATCCAAACCTTCCTGTGAAGCATCAGAATACACCGAATAGCCCAAACTCCTCTCCGAAATAATCAATACTGAAGCAGTGGTAAGTCTAACCTTAAGCTCTTGAAATGACTTCTCATAGGTCTCACTCCACACGAACTTAATTCATTTCCTCGCCAGTCTAGTCAATGGTGAAGCTAATCTAGAGAAATCTTTCACAAACAGACGGTAATACCTGGCCAACCCCAAGAAACTACGGATCTCAAAGGCATTCTTGGGTTGTTTCTAATCTTGCACGGCTTCTATCTTGGATGAACCTACAGTCACTTCTTTCCCAGATACGACGTGGCCTAAGAACTTTACTTCACTCAACCAGAATTCACATTTTCCAAACTTGGCATATAGTTTGTGGGCTTTAAGCAACTTGAGTACAACTCACATGTGTTTCTCATGTTTCTCCTTGGAGGGTGAGTAGATCAAGATGTCGTCCACAAAAACGACCACAAAGCGGTCTAAGAACTCACGAAAGATTCGGTTCATCAAGCCCATAAATACGGCGGGTGCATTAGTTAGCCCAAAAGGCATCACTAGAAACTCATAATGGTCATACCGCATACGAAATGTCGTCTTCTGGATATCTTCCTCGCTTTCTCTTAGCTGGTGATAACTCGATCTCAAGTCTATCTTAGAGAAACAACAAGACCCCTTCAACTAATCAAAAAAATCATCTATATGAGGCATTGGGTACTTGTTCTTAACAGTTACCCAGTTCAACTTCCGGTAATCAATACAAAGCCATAAGGCACCATTATTTTTCTTAGCAAATAAAGCCGGTGCTCCCCAAGGCGATGTACTAGGGCCGATGAAACCTTTGTTTAACAATTCCTAGAATTGAATGTTCAGCTCACTTAGCTCAGCGGGTGCAAACTTATATGGTGCCATAGAGATCAATGCCGTGCCAAGCACTAAATCAATTGAGAACTCAATCTCACAGTGAGGTGTTAAACTAGTGAGATATTTAGTAAAAATGTTCGGGTATTCACAAACTACCTTTGGCAAATCAACTTAGATTTCGTCACACTTACTACCAAGGAAGGTCGCAAAAAGACAACTAAGCTCATTCTAACCACGCGAATCATACACTAGTGATGAAGCTCTATCAGCTCTATCCCCCATGAAATAAAAACAATCACCGCTCAAGATACATACAGTGACCCTCTGACGGTAACAATCTATGACAGCCCAATACGATGACAACTAGTCCATACCCAATATAGCATCAAAACTCGACATGTCATACAACACAAATGCAAAAAGAAGCCGGTGACTGGCAACCTCTATGTCACAACCCCGACGCCCCTGTTCCAAAACAATCTCACCACTAATAGGTGACTCGACACTGAGTGGAGATACTAACCGAGCCAATTCTAACCTTAATGCCGATGCAAATGCAGACGAGATAAATGAATAGGATGCACCTGTATCAATCAACACATTAGCAATAGAATTTCATAACAAGAAAGTACCTCTCACTACTGAAGGCGGTCATACTAGGTCTGGCCCGGTAACAGCATACACACACCTTGTAGGTCTCTGCTCCACCTACTCATCCCTAAGATCATACTCCTGATGCACTGACTGAGCCAAAGAGGCTCTCTAATTGGCCCTTGAGGCCTGTATTGACTATGCAGGCTGGTGGCTCTGTGTCTGCCTCGAACCAGACGCACCAGATGTGCCACCCAACTGAGGGCAAAACCTCTTCAAGTGCCTTGCCTGCCCACAATGATAACAAGTAGGTGGTTTCCCTCTCCCCTGACTTTGGCTTGGGGAAAAAGCCGAAGATGATGCAGACCGATGTCCTCCTCCCCTCTACGGGGCAAGCTGGAAACTTTTGACCCAATTGGCCACACTTAAAGCAAGTGAAATCTCCCAGACCACCTCTCCCAGAACCTAAACTCGGTACTAGAAATGTGGACCTTGACTGAACTCCGTGGGACTACTGTGAGATAGAACCCCTTTGCCTCTTACTATCCCTCTAAACATCCTGATTCTTGCTGGAGCCTGTCATTCGCTTCTCCTACAGTTGTATCACGGTCTCAAGATGAGTCATTGACTCTACAAGTCGCTCGTAATATCTAATCATTGAACCGGCTACCTTGAAAAGAATCCCGAAACCTTTTCTCGAACTCCACACATCAGCGCTTTTCTGTCGCCACTAACTCTAGTGCAAACCTAGAGAGGCTAATAAAAGTTGCCTCAAACTCGATGACAGGCATGTTGAGTTGCTTAAGCTTTGAGAACTGCTCCTCAACTTCTCCCTAACCGTGGGAGGTAAGAACTTGTCCTGGAAGATGTTGACAAAAGCCTCCCAGGTCACTCCAATGCGCCCACGACCATACTTCCATAATTAACCCATATCTCCCTTCAATTGAAAGGATGCCAAGATCACTCTCAGTCTGTTGTCTCGATGCCAAGCATCTCAAACGTCTTCACTATCTACTCTAGCCACTCATTTTCTTTTAATGGCTCCTTAGGATCACCCAAAAACTCGTCCGGATTCGACTAGAAAAACTCTCGCTTTAGAAAAGATAGCCCCGTTTCAGCAACATGGGCCTGGACTTGATTCGTAGATCTGAGAATGTCCATGGATTCTGACAATGCTCCAGCCATCTCGCTGGCTAAGTCATCTATGGCCTGCTGACCTATCGGCTTGGCCACATTGGCCTAACCAACTCCCATCTCTTGTACCAAAATATCATCTGGTATCGGCACCTCCTACCGTCTAGGCCTACCATGCCTATCACCACGACCACGTCCTGACATCCTAATGAAGGTAACAAAAGAGATTAGCACATTTACAAATGTGTCGAAGCTAACTCATTCGCGTCCTAATGCAGTAAATTACAGTAATTCACTCCACATAAGCACACAATCACATAAACGCATACGAATTTCTTTCCTAGATAATGGTCGTCCCATGGCATTGCCAGAGTTCCAATTAGAAATAGCAGCGATCAAGTGCTCTTCTAATATGACTTTTGGAAACTCGTAGACCCAATCAATATCTTAGGAATTAAATCACATCCCCATATAATCATATAAGCATGTTATCACATAGCATTACAAACATACAAACATCTCTATCAAGCGAGATAAACCCATTGTAGTAAGAACCACTTCCCACGTATCCAAAGTATTCAAAATCGATATACTTTGATACCAAGTTGTAACGCCCTGAAATAAATACAATAGACACGTGTCATTACAACCAATAAATAGCAACATATATGAATTGATAAGCTTTCATTAATCAGAGTTTGATATAAAAAATGTGACACATGCGATATACATTCATAAACAATACATCCTAAATCTACAGTATGTGTTACAAGATGGTGAAAAGAAATGCAAGCTAAACAGATAATTATATGCCTTAAAGGCTTACATCTTTCCAAGTCAATGCTTGGGTACATCAAAAGTGAGTCTTAAGCTCAATACATATAAAACCCTAGCATTGTACAAAATTAAATACAAAATACAACACTGAGCCTTCAGCTCCACAGTCCTCCCAAGCTAAGTCCTTGGTGGAGGCATATCACCAGCACTTGAAAATGGTATTCCCACATAGGTTGAGCCAAAGCCCAGTAGAAATACAACACAATGTATAAATCTTAACAAAGTCATAAGGTTTTATGCATATGTAATGCCAGTGCCAAAACATTTTACATTTCTTTCCAAAACCATGCAATGCCAAGTTTATATCACAATTCTCGAATCATGTCCTTTGCAATAGAAAAACAAGTACAACCTTTCACAGATAATTCGTCCGCGGGAAACCGTCAAACGACACCCATGTAAACGCAGCCTATACAAGCACCACTATTACCATTTTACGGATATTTCGTCCGCGGGAATCGGCACCCATATATACACGCATTTTTTTGGGACTTTCACCTTAGACACATAGGCCAACTTGATTTGGTGATACACACCTCATTCCAACATTAAACCCTTTTCTTAAAATCATATACATTTTCAATATATTAAATGAGTAACAATGTTCAATGCACATGGATGAGAATTTAGTTTTAGTTTACCCAATTCTCATGCAATTTCTACAACACTCATAGTTATTCTCCACCAATAGCCCAAAACAGATATCTCTAAACAGATAAATAATTTTCATTAAAGATATATTTTTCCAAAATATCGAAATGGGAGTGATAATACATATCCAACTCCACCCTCATCATTATCATCATTTTAATTGCACAATTTCCATATCAATTCCATTTTCTCTTTACAATCTCAAGCATTCACATTTTTGGGCAAAAACCCATTTCTCTTTGAAAATCCATTTCAATGCAAGAAATATCTCATTTCAACATATATCAACCCCAAATTCATAATCATAACATTTTTCTTAAAACCATTTGAAAACCCCTCTTTTATATTTCCAGACCCTAGGTTTTTGACAAAAACTCGCAAAACACCATAATCTTTTGGAATAGCAAATAGCTATGGTAAAACTCATACAAGAGTGTGAAGAATCCCTACCTCAATTTTAGAATATGATTGGAGGAGAGTTGAAAACCCAAAGACGTCAAAAACCAAGTTTACTCTGATTAGAACAAAGCCCTCTTCAAACTCTATCTTTTTAACAAGGGGCCACGAATGAAAAGATTGATGGATCTAGGTGTATTTGAGGGAAATAGGTGAGTTTTAGAGAGAGTGAGTGAGAGATATTAGGGTTTTGAAATATTTAGAGAGAGAGACATGAAAAAGTGAAGTAAAAAGTGACTTTTACAAACTAATATACGCGCAGTCTACTCAAGCGCAAAAAGTGACACTCGAGCATAAAACACAAAAGATGTGACCGCTGACCCTCGGGCGTGAAATACAAACTGCCAGTACTTTTACAAACAGAAGACCAACACTCGAGTGCAAGAAGAGCCGCTCAAGCCAGGGCCGCTCGAGCACAAGAGGTTTCACTCGAGTCTAGAATACCACTTCCTAGTACTTTTGTAGTGCAAAAGTATTAAGAATTCACAAAGACCGCTCGAGCGTAAGATGCGACACTCGAGCGTAAGAACAAAATTCTGGACAACAAAATTTTGAAAAATAAGCTACCAACCTGTTCTAAACGCAATCAATACAACCCAATAGCCCAACTTAAAATAGTGGCAAACATGGCAAGAACAACTATATGAGGAAAAGAAACCTGAATGCAACAGTCAAACAGGTCGGGTTTAAACCAAAAATGCTACACACACAAAAAAACTCTTTGGTATACTTTTTCCAAATGTAACGCTCCAATATAATACCAAAAAAAAAAAATTTCTTACTGTACTTTTTCTAAACGTAACACTCCAATGTAATACTTAAAAAAAATAAAAATAAAAATAAAAATTGAGATTCTTTAAACCATTTCAAAATGAGTACAAATATTCCTTAGTAAGTTTTTGGTAAATGTATAATTTCAAACTGTAAGTATCACGTTTGGAAAAAATACCCTGAGTTTGTTTTTAGTATTTTTGTGTGTTACATTAGAGTATGTTATATTGGAGTGTTATGTTTGGGATTACACTAATTGGAATGTTACATTTGGGAAAAATATACTAAGGTTTTTTTTTTTTTTTTTTTTTTTTGGAGTATTACGTTTGGGAAAAGTACACCAAAGAGTTTTTTGTTGTTACGTTTGGGAAAAGTACACCACAGAATTTTTTACTGTGTGAAATAGAAGTGTTACATTATTGGAGTGTTATATTAGAGTGTTAAGTTTTTGTACGTAATGTGGGATTTGTTCTAGAATGAGGGAAAATCCAAAACTTCTATATTGCAAATTGCCCAAATATGTAATTTTACATTTTGAGAAACTCAAATTTTTATCCCTAAAAAATTAAATCCAAACATGTAATTGACTATCTTTTTATGTAATTTTCACCTTATTGGAACCTTTGGGTTCAGAAGAAAAAATGGAGAACTAAAAAGTTCACAAGATCATATTTTCAGATTTATTGGTGTTTCACCGAAATATTTTTTTTAGAAAATATTTTTTTTTATTTTATTTTCAAGGAAAAATATTTTTTATTTTTTATTTTTTTTTGAAAATAATATATTTTTATTTTTTCAAGTATTGGCCAAATAATTAGTAATGATTTAGACATATGTGGGTGATCCAAAAACTTTTAAAATTTTAAAAAAAATTAAAAATATTTAAAATAAAAAATATAGCGTACAAATATAATAAATACAGTGGACATTAAAATAAATAAATAAATATTTACAATAAAAACTATTTATCCTAAAAAATAAAATTATGAAAAATTTTAAATATTTAAAAGAATAACCCAAAACAATTTTAAAATACAATTCAAAACTTTTTTCAAAATTCATAATCAAACAATTTTTTCTTTTCAAAACTCATTTAAAAAACTTAATTTTCAAAAGTCAAATCCACACTCAAATTATGATTCTAAAACTAACCCACACAGAGACTTATATATTCTAGTTTTACTGAAAGAAGTGAATAGTTACGATTAATTACTCACAGGTCCAATTACAAGAATTTGTGCACCATCAAATCTCACAAGGTTGTTATTGTGTCAATTCCCACGTTTGATTCTTTAAAAATAAAAATATTATAAATTGCATCATTATTTACTATGGCTAAGAAAGTCATTTTATTCAATTATATTCTACACTAATAAACAGAACACATAATTAAGGTTTAAGTTATAGAAGTAAAACTCTCAAGTTATTTATCTTCTTCTTTTTTTTTCTTTTTTTTTCTTTTATGTTTTTCATGTTTTCAGAAGAAGTCGACTTGGCCGCTCAGATTACTCGAGTCAGCGATTGGCGCTGAGGCTGCGGCTGCGGCTGACAGCAGGAGTGTTATGTGAGAGAATGCAAACCAATTTGCTCTTAATTTCCACAAGTTTATAAATAAATATGGTTGTCATAAGCCTATATTATTAAAACTTTATTTTTTGTGTGCATGCATGTTAAACTTTATAGTTTTGTTTTTTTCTTTTTTCTTTTATTTATTTATTTATTTTTTTTTTATCCATTATTGTTTTTATCTTTTCAATAACCACTCTTTATTGTTTTTTTTTTCTTTTCAATAACCACTCTGAGTTGTTTTTCCTCTTGTGAATATTTTTAACTGTTAGAATCTCTTTTTTTCTTTTTCATTATTGAATGGATAAGAGGGACCAACCGACGCATATTAGACTAGCAATTCTTTAATTTGGGGTATAGTCGGCTGACTAGGAACCACCCTCCCAACTCATAGTGTGTGAAATGACCTTCATTATGTTCTTACATACTTCTTTTTTTATGGATATTATCATTTTTATTTTTTTCTCTTGAGTATTTAAATTTAACGTTAACCTGTGAAAAAATGGGAAAAAAATTGCATCTTGTGAGTATTATTTACTAAATCGGATGATTATTCGGTTGTTCGAGAGTACTGTCACGTAATATTTTATGATAATATGATTGGTGGATAAAGTAAAATATTAATTATTTATGTTAAGTAATTGAGAAATATAAAAGGACATAATAAATGATAATTTGCAAAAGAATGTGGCGAATACTCTAAAATTATTATATAACACATAAGTTGCTTCATTCTTATATAACTTTATTGGGTACTCGTTAGCATGCTTTCCACACGGTCCTTTCACTGGTGTTCAAAAACTATTGAATACTACCTGTGTTTCACAAAAATCATCTATCTTCATAACTTGGTTTTAATAATTAGCAATCAATGGTTAGATTTATTTTACTTTCAAATCCAATGGTCAATTATCATTTATTTATGATGGGAAATATTATGGCTTGTTACATATTTTTGTAATGTGTGTTTGTATTTTTATGGTAAATATTACATATTTTTTTGATAAGAATTATGACAATTTGTAATTAAACAAATGAAATTAATCATTTTGTAACAGTGTTACGTATTTTTATAATAATATTATACATCTTTTTATTCTAACTTTTTCAAACTACAAAATATATAATAATACAACGAAATATATAACATTATCACAAAATTACATAATTTTATTTCTTAATCACAAATTGTCATAATTCCTACTAAAAAATATGTAATATTTACCGTAAAAATACATAACACATTATAAAAATATGTAATAAAATACGTAGGGTACACACCTTGAAAAGGTGTGGACCAAAATGTTTCCCATTTATGATACATCAGAACAATTACTTTTGTATCATAGATAAGGCCGACAGCTGCATATCACATGCAAATAAACGTGGAGTGGATAACCTACTATACGTCTTCATCTTCATCTCCCTCTTGGTCTTGGTCGTCGTGGTCTTCCTCCATTAATATGCACACTGGTGAATCAAAATGACAGAACACTTGCATTTTAAAGATCAAAAATAGAATTAATCCAAAACTATATATATAAACATTATTGAATAAGTTAAATCAATCCAACAATATAAAATATATTTATGAATCGCAATCATTTTAAGTGTGATAAATATCTCATCAATTTTAAATTTACACTATTTACCTCACTTTTAAAATAAAATTCATAGCACAATTTCATTATACATCATATTTTTCAAGTCAATCACATTAGTCTTCTCGTAATTGTATATCAAAAATTTCATCAATCACGAAAATTTATCTCGAAAGTACATGTATTATGTAAATTTAAAATTAGTAAAACGTGAGTTATTAAAAATTGATTACTTTTTCATAAATAATTTTTTGGAGAAATTATTCAATCAGTTGTTCCTGTAATTTAAGCAAAGTGTCACTTTAATCTTAGTAGTTTTAATTTGAACAATTTGGTCATTATACTTTTAATTTTATTGCAATGTGATCCATCCGTCATATGTTGTTAACAATTTGAATTGAAAAAAATTAAGGTAAATTACATTGACACACCCTGAGATTTTTATTTAATACAGATCTCCCGTCACATTTGAAAAATTACAATATTTGTAATCTCATTACAAATTGCCTTTGGATTGTTGATGTCATGACTTAAAATTTTCTAAAAACTATCTTGCCCCTTTTCCTACCATTTGTTCTTCCTATTATCATGACTACATTCTATAACATTACATAATTAAATTTTACATGAACATATTCGTATTGAGTGATGATATACAAATATAAATTTTATATAAAATTTTCAATTAAAGTGATATAGCTTAATTATGACCTTTCATTTTAAAACAAAACACTCATAAATATAATTTATATTTACAATAATATCACTATCACAATATCTTCATGATATTTTTTGTATAAAATTTTATATATGAATATAATTTTTCATTTTTATTTCCACCATTATGTCTAGACTAGATCAATTTAATCTATATATATTTAAAAGGTATAAAATTTGTGCAAAAAATTTATATAAAAAAAAAATTGAATAGAACAAAATAAGATAATGTATTGACTTTTTTTATTTTTGTATTTTTTTATTTGATGGATTTAGAAAAAATACAAAATATTATACTTCTTAAGTACATTTAGATTAGGCGTGTCTAAAAAAATAAAAAAATAGTCAAAATATTAAAAAAAAAATTAAAGAAAAAAATTAAAAAAACATGAAAAATAAAAAAATAAAAAATTTAATTTTTTTTGTGTGAGTTAAACCAAAGAAACTAATTGTTATTTCCTTTAAAATGACATGAACAAAATATTTGTATTATTTTATATGTATAAAGGCTAAGGAACAAATATGTCATTTTAATCTGATAGGGAATAAGTTTAATTTTTCAAATGTGAGACGAAGGATCTGTATTAAAGAGAAACCTCAAAGGGTGTCAGTGTAATTTATCCAAAAAATTATGTGTAAAATTAAAGGAACCAAAATAAAATTCAAAACAGAGTGTGGATATTAAATTTTTTCAAAACATATATATATATATATATATTTTGGGAAAATTATTGATAAATCCTATTTAGAAGTGTTTTAACCCAAGAAGTCCATGAAGGAATTTTTTAACCCATTTAGTCCCATGTATGTATAGTTTTATTCCATAAAGTCCTTTTTCTTGATTTACACTATTTTCTTGGACACTTATGCCCTTATATTTAATTTTGATACCCTTATAAATATTTTTTGAACGGTTAGCAATTTATGATGTGAACATTCATATTTTAAATTTGACATTGGTAGGAATGTAAAATTGGCCCGTAGACGGCCCGAAACCCGTCAGCGAGTCGGGGCGGGCCCGGCCCGTTGACAATGTGAATATTCACATTGACATGTTAACATTCACATTAATAGGAGTGTAAAATTGGCCCGCGTCCCGTGGCGGTGCGAAACCCGCCCGCAGTCCATGTGCGGCCCGGGGCAGGCCCGGTCCGGGCCGTTGACAATGTGAATATTCACGTTGACATGTTAACATGCACATTGATAAGAGTATAAAATTGGTCCGTGGCCCATGGGCGGCCAAAAGCCAGCCCGCGGCCCAGGGCGGGCCCGGCCCGGCCCGGCCCGTTGACAATGTGAATTTTCACATTGACATGTTAACATTCACATTGATAAGAGTATAAAATTGGCCAGCGTCCCGTGGGCGGCCAAAAGCCTGCCCGCGGCCCGGGGCGGGCCCGGCCCGGCCCATTGACAATGTGAATATTCACATTGACATGTTAACATTCACATTGATAGGAGTGTAAAATTAGCCCACGCTTCGTGGCTGCCCGAAACCAGCCCACGGCCCGTGGGCGAGCCCGGCCCGTTGACAATGTGAATATTCATATTGACATGTTAATATTCACATTGATAAGAGTATAAAATTGGCCCGCGCCCCATGGCTACCCAAAACCCGCCCACGGCCCGTGGGCAACCCGGGGCGGGCCTGGCCCGGCCTGTTGACAATGTGAATATTCACATTGACGTGTTAACATTTACATTGATAAGAGTATAAAATTAGCCCGCGCCCCGTGGCTGCCCGAAACCCTCCCACGGCCCGTGGACGGCCCAGGGCAGGCCCGGCCCGGCCCGGCCTGTTGACAATGTGAATATTCACATTAACATGTTAACATTCACATTGATAAAAGTATAAAATTGGCTCGCGGCCCATGAGCGGCCAAAAGCCCGCCCGCGGCCCGTTGACAATGTGAATATTCACATTGACAATGTGAATATTCACATTAACATGTTAACATTTACATTGATAAGAGTATAAAATTGGCCCGAAACCCGACCGGAGCCTGAGGCGGGCTTGGCCCGACCAGTGACAATGTGAATATTCACATTGACATGTTAACATTAACATTGATAGGAGTGTAAAATTTGTCCGCTGCTCGAAGCTCGCCCTCGGCCCACGGTAGGCCCGGCCCGGCCCGTTGACAATATGAATATTCACATTGACATGTTAATATGCACATTGATAGGAATGTAGAATTGGCCCGCGGCCCGTGGGCTGCTCGAAGCCCGTCCATGGCCCGGAGCAGGCTCGTTTAGGTCCGGGCCCGAGCATGTCTGAGACCCTAGGCTAGGGCCTAGGCCATCACTTTGAAGCCCGGCCCGGCCCATCGGCCCGCTTAAGGCCCATTCAAGGCTCGGTCCGAGGCCCAGCCCACCTGAGGCACAATGTCTTTTTTTGTGGAAAATAATAAATTTTTGGTAGAAAAAATTAAAAAGAATTAAAAAAAAATGGCCAGGCCCGCCCAAGCCTGGCCTAAGCTCGAGCCTAAGCCCAGGCCCACCGGCGCCGACCCGAGGCCGTCGTCTTCGGGCCACGGGCCAATTTTACACTCCTATCAATGTGAATGTTAATATGTTAATGTGAATATTCACATTGTCACGGGCCGGGCCGGGCCCGCCCCGGGCAACGGGCGGGCTTCGGGCCTCCCACGGGCCGCGGGCTAATTTTACACTTCTATCAATGTGAATGTTAATATGTCAATGTGAATATTGACATTGTCACGGGCCGGGCCGGGCCGGGCTGGGCTTGCCCCGGGCCGCCCACGGGCTTCGGGCCGCCCATGGGACGCGAGTCAATTTTACACTCTTATCAATATGAATGTTAACATGTCAATGTGAATATTCACATTGTCATGGGCCGGGCCGGGCCCGCCCCGGGTAACGGGCGGGCTTCGGGCCTCCTACGGGCCGCGGGCTAATTTTATACTCCTATCAATGTGAATGTTAATATGTCAATGTGAATATTCACATTATCATGGGCCGGGCCGGGCTCCCCCCGGGCCGCCCACGGGCTTCGGGCCGCGGGCTAATTTTACAGGCTTATCAATGTGAATGTTAATATGTCAATGTGAATTTTCACATTGTCACGGGCCGGACCGGGCTCGTCACGGGCCGGACCGGGCTCGTCACGGGCCGGATCGGGCTCGCCCCGGGCCGCGGGCTAATTTTACATTCCTATCAATGTGAATGTTAACATGTCAATGTGAATATTCACATTGTACACGGGCCGGGCCCCTACACATTGACGATATGAGCATTCACATTGACGGTGTGAACATTCACATTAGGGGTATTTTGATAATTATGTCACACATAGGACTTATTGAAACATAAGAAAATAATATAAACTAAATAGAACATAAGTAGATACATTAGGGGTATTTTGGTAATTATGTCACCCAGAGGACCTATTGAAACATAAGAAAATAATATGAACTAAATAGAACATAAGGAGATGAAAAGGGTATTTTGGTCTTCTTATCTCATATAGGACCTAATGGAATAGTCAAAAAGAATATGGGTTGAATGGAACATAAGTAATTAAAAATGGATTTATGAAAAAAGCTCCCATTTTTTTTTTCTATTTCAAATGTTAATAGCACATGACTTAAAGATCATATTATAACAAAAGTAAAAATATAAGGATTAAAATTTTCAAATTGAAACTACAAAATGCTTAAACTAAATGGACTAATGATCTCTATTACCCTAAATCTTTATATATATATATATATTTTAAAGATTAATACTGTTGCTACTTATATATTGACAACCAACTTCTTCATCACCGTCGTCCTCCTCGTCGTGGTCTTGGTCATCGTCCATTGACACAAAGATGATTGGGACGTGTTTAGTTTGAAAATTTAATGAGGAAAATGAAAATGGAAAGGGAAATAAAAAGAAAAGAAAAAAGAATTGATTCTAAATTATGTTCAGTTGAGTTAAAAAAAAAAAATAGAAAAATGAAAGAATCTAAGTGAACCTTGTGAGACCAGGAATATCCTCTCACATGTGAGACCAGAAAAATCCCCTCACATGGATTGCTGAGATCTAATGAAGAGATGAGTTTTATCTCTGTAGATCTGCAAAGATGAGCATGATCAGCGCCACCCAACTGGGATTACTGGTCGGAGACACTCCGATGATAAAGTTAGCCAAAATAGATCAAAGAGAGAAGATCAAGGTTTAGAGAGTGTGTGTACTCAGTGACAGGGAAAATGAGGCATACCTCTTGTATATGGGGTCCCTTCCTTTCATAGGGGATGATCATCTTTGTTTAGGATATTTTACTCCTATAGCTAGGATATTTTTCTAGCTCCCATAATAGCCCCAAAACTTTCGCTTTCTTTCACACAAGAAGTGGAGGTTTTTTTTTCTAAGTTTGTGGCATAAACAGATGTTACTTTCGAATCACATTGCCAAGCGATGTTGCTTGAATAAATATTAGAAAAAGCATTGTGGATACATGTACAAGGGAATAGAACAAATGAACAAATGCACGTATGAATGCGAGTATGAATGTATGTATGTGTGAATGTATGTAAACAAATCATATCATAAGCGATTTCATGAATTCTACATCGGAGATCTCTGTAACGATAGGCCACGGTGTTATAACCCCCAGGCAAGAGTGTAGGCCACGCTATTATAACCCCCGGATGAGGGTGTAAGCCGCGGTATTATAACCCCCGGACGAGGGTGTAAGCCGCGGTATTATGACCCCCGAACAAGGGTGTAGTGTTGTCACACCTCAAAATTTAGACAATTAAATATTAAATTAGAACTATACCCCAATCAATATTCCATCATCCAAATTCTAGGGGTGAAAAAAAAAAAAAAAAAAAAAAAACTAAATGTTCTCGTCTCCATAAGGTTTAAGTAAATACCAATGCTCAAAAAAAAATTTAAAAAAAAATACAAGGAATAAAAAATTAACAAATGCCAACCAAACTATCTATCATAAATTCATAACTATCCAATACCTCCAACATTAAAGTAACAATAACTAGTCAAAACAACTTAAATAATGTAAAGTTACAAACCATGCCAAATTATCAAAATACTAAGGTCATAAAAAAAAATATATATATATATATATTAAATACATAAACTAATTTCAATCTTAAGCTCAAGAAAACAAAAGAAGTCCAAACGACATATCCAACAACTATAGTTATTCTACGTCACCACCGTATCCCCAACTAGTCCTGCAAAGAAAGTTCGGCTGCGCTCAAACTAAATGCACCCGAGTTGCCAAAAGACAAAACGAGTCAGTGTACAGGTATACTAGTATGAGTACAAGATTTAACACCTACGCATCCACTAGACACAAACAAAAATACATTTAATTCTTGTTACATGGCAAGACAAGTAGTTCCATCTGCATTGAGATGAATGGGTAGTTTCCCGAGATGCGGTGGCATTTAGTTTCTTGCCCATACATAACGAAATATAAATTAAGTATAAAATAACCAAAATAAAAATAAAAATATGGTGAGTCAACCCGGCATAAAAATTTAGTAAGACTGACCATCCTGCAAAAAAATCAAGTTAGTATAATTTAATCATAAGTAACTTGCTGAAGAAATATAAAAATGCACCATTTCATGCTTAAATAATTCGAATTGACTAAAACTCAAAGAACAAAGTTGTACAGAATTAAATTTCCTAAAAGTCATAGAGAACGAATTTAGTAGAAACTGAACAGGTTGAGAGAAAAATTTGATAAAAGAACCTAGATAGAATTCAACCGAAAAATTTGAAACTAAAAACAAATAGAAACTGCCCTAATATGATTTTTTTTAGAAAAGTTCAAAACACAAAAAGTATGCAGAATAATTTTTTACTTCAATTTACGTGAAACCAAGAAAAATGAGCTCGTTTTGTGGGTTAAAACAGCATCTAAAGTCTGCCTTGCTAAAATGAATAAAAACTATTGTAACCAAGATTATCCGGTTATAAGTTCTAATCGACCTTTTTAATAAAAAATTAAAACACAAAAGTTGTTTAGAATCACATATACATGCCTATTCTCAAATTTCATAATTTATTGAGGTTATTTACTATTTTTCAAGATATACAAATCAATACAATTCACACTATACCAATAAACTCATAAATAAATTATTTGTACCTTAACTCCACCACTTCGACCTCCACTTCCAGCCTACACATATATCCCATATGCCTCCCATATATCTAACACCACTCCGAAGTCAAACTTGCACGGAGATATTGTCCTGAGTTTGACCTACACTCCTCGGATGGTTAGTATATACGTACGCGCGTCAATCAAAGCACTCGTCTACTCCTGACAATGAGACAACAATATACATATACAAAACAGCTCACTCATGAGAACAAACACAACAATGCAAAGCCTAAGACATTCATATAAATCTCATAATCCTCATTTTTTTTATACACTCTTTCTCACCATCACTCAAATAAAATAATAATCCATGGAGTCATAGTGGAATATAACGAATTTATCTATGAGTTTTAAGTTTATTTTAATTTCATATATCTATGAGTGTGATTGCAACCATAAAATAAATCTATATAAAAATCCTACACCTTGCATACACAACTAATCAAAATAATTAAAATCAATCAATCATCTAAATACCCTAAACCTTACATACACAATTAATCAAAATAATTAAAATCAATTAATTTTCTAAAAACCCTAAACCTTACATACACAACTAATCAAAATAATTAACATCGATCAATCATCTACATGCAAATATGAAATCAATTCAACATCACATAAATATAAATAAATAAATAAAAACAACGAATTAAACATAAATCAAGGGAAGTGGGTTTTCTACTCATAATTTATTTATTTATTTATTTTTTTTTTTTTTTTTGAAGGTCAAAGAATCACTTAAACAATTAATGAAGCTCCCAAAATAAAACCCTAAACTTTTCTTCTCCCATTTCCTCTTTCTCACACACATAGCCGCAGATCCTCTCTTTTTCTTGATTTCTCTCTCTCTCTCTCTCTCTCTCTCTCTCTCTCTCTCCCCTCTCTCTCTCTCGACTTGCCGCCGCACACAACACTTATTTTTTCTTTTCTTTAGCTTATAACCTAATAGTTATTATATTATATAATACAAATACAACATAAATAAATATGAGGCATATTTTATCAATATATAAAACACTTTTATATATATATAATATATAAATATACAGATTATTTATATATAATTGACTAACACATTAAGTTAATTAAATGTCATATTAAATTCTCATGTATCCACACAATTAATAGAACCAAAAATAAAATAAAGTAGTAGTAGTAATAATAATAATAAATAAATAAATAATGACTTACGAAAACTCAGGGTCGTTACAATATACACACCTCAAAAGAATCTCATTCTGAGATTCGATAAGAGAGAATACTAAGCAAAAAGCTTCAGGTGCATATGCCGAACTTTCTCTTCTAACTCCCAGGTAATATCATTCTCATCCTCGCTCCATTGCACTTTCACCAAGTTCACTTTCTTGCGCCACAATCGCTTTACATCCCAATCTAGAATAGTAACCGGTCGCACCGCATACGTTAGATCATCACTAATCTCCAACACTTCTGGTGATACTACTTGAGAAGGGTCTTGCACACACTTCCACAATAAAGATACATGGAACACATTGTGAATCATAGTTAAAGCAGGTGGTAGAGCTAATTTGTAAGCCACAATACCAATCATCTCAGTGATCTCATATGGTCCCACAAATCTAGGTGCCAACTTTCCTTTTTTTTCTGAACCGTATGATACCCTTCATCGGCGAGACCTTCAAAAACACAAAATCTCCAACATTCAGCTCAACCCCTTTACGTTTTCTATCAGCGTAACTCTTCTGACAACTCTGTGCAGTCTTAATACGTTCCCGAATAATATTCACCTTCTTTGTGGTCTCTCTCACTAACTCTGGCCCTAACAATGGCGCATCTCCTATCTTTATCCAACAAGCAGGTGATCGACATGGCCTTCCATACAAAGCCTCAAAAGATGCCCACCCGATACTGGAGTGATAGTTATTATTATAAGAAAACTCCACCAATGGCAATTGAGGACACAAGCTCTCAACATATCCTCCAAGATCTGATTTACCTGCTTAGTTTGCCCATCCGTCTGAAGATGACAAGCCGTGCTCAGGTCTAACCTAGCACCTAAAGCATCCTAAAAGCTCTCCCAAAACTCTACCACAAACAAAGGATCATGATCCGAAACTATGGAAACTGGTGCGCTATGAAGTCGCACCACCTCCCGAATATACAGCCTAACTAGTTTATCCGCAGTTCGGTGAACACTGATAGGAATAAAATGAGCAGACGTGGTGAGTCCATCCACTATCACCCAAATAGATTCATTGCCTCGTTTAGACCACGACAATCCATCCACGAAATCCATAAAGATGTACTCTCATTTCCAAGTAGAGATCTTGAAAGCCTACAAAAGTCCAAACGATCATTGGTGTTCTGTCTTAACCTGTTGGCACACATAACATCGAGAAATATACTCTCCTATGTCTTTCTTCATATCTGCCCACCAAAACGTCCTCTTCAGGTCATGATACATCTTAGTCCCACTTGGGTGAATTGTATATTGGGACCTATGGGCATCATCCATAATCTCTTTCCTCAATTCAACAATGTTAGGTGCATATTACTTGCCCTTGAATCGCAATCCCCCATCTAAGTCCACTGACCAATTAGTAGGACAATTATCGATCAAATCCGCTACAAGGTCATCGAGCTTGCTGACAAGAAAGCCATCTAAATTCTGCATCTGACGAACTTTACCCAGTAATGTCGATTGCACGGTCAAACTACCAATGTTTGCCCTCTCAATACTCTCTATTGGTTGAACATCATGCATCGAAATTAACTCCAAGGACTTCCATTCCTGAATCATCAAAGAAGCTATAATCCCATGTTGTCGACTAAGTGCATCTGCGACCACATTTCCTTTTCCCAAGTGGTAAAAGATCTCGAAATCATAACTACTGACGAATTCAACCCACCTTTGTTGCCTCATGTTCAACTCTTTTTGAGAAAAAAAGATATTTGAGGCTCTTGTGATCTGTGTAAAACTCAAAGTGCTCCCCAAGTAAGTAGTGTCGCCACACTTTCAACGCAAAAACAACTACAGCCAACTCTAAGTCATGAGTAGGGTATTGTCTCTCATGAGATTTTAACTGTCGAGAAGCATAAGATACAACCTTCTGATGCTGCATCAACACACATCCCAACCCAGTTCCACTCGCATCAGTAAACACTACTAACTTCTCCCCTTGTACTAGTATAGTTAATACCGATGTTGTAGTCAGACGCTGCTTTAACTCCTAGAAAGCTCTCTCACAATCATCTGACCATAAGAACTTCACATTCTTGCAGGTCAACTTGGTTATGGGTGCTGTAATAGTGGAAAACTTCTCTATAAATCTCCTGTAATAACCGGCTAGTCCTAAAAAATTTCTCAACTCTGTAGGGTTCATGGGCTGCTTCCATTCTTTAACCGCAACAACTTTTTCAAGATCTACCACTATCTCTTGATTAGACACAACATGCCCCAAAAATCGAACTTCTTTCTCCCAAAAGTGACACTTACTGAACTTAGCGTATAACTGCTTCTCCCTCAAAGTCTACAACACGACTTTCAAGTGTTTTTTATGTTCTTTTTCATTTTTAGAATACACCAGAATATCATCTATGAAAATAATCACAAACTTATCTAGATACGGTTGAAAAATTTTGTTCATCAAGTCCATGAAATAGGCAGGAGCATTGGTCAAACCAAAAAGCATTACAGGAAATTCGTACAACCCATATCGGATCCGAAAAGCAGTAAGCGGTATACTTTCCTCTGACACAGCCATCTGATGGTAACTCGTTCTGAGATCAAACTGAGAGAACATGGCTGCCTCCTTCAACTAGTCAAACAAGTCATCAATTCTAGGTAACAGATACTTGTTCTTGATAGTCACCTTGTTTAGCTTTCTGTAATTTATGCACATATGGTGAGCGCCATCTTTCTTGGAGACAAAGATCGCTGGTGCTCCCCACGGGGAGTTACTTGAATGAATGATCCCTTTCTGAAGCATCTCTTCCAGCTACTTCTTCATCTCCACAAGCTCTTTAGGCGTCATTCTGTATGCCACTTTAGAAATCGGTGCAGTTCCCGGCACTAGGTCAATGTGAAATTCTATTACCCGTTAAGGTGGAGGTCCAAGTATCCCTTGAAATACATCCTCAAACTCACGCACCATATCTACCTCATTAATATCCTGCTTAGAGATTTCTACCGAGCATAGAAAACTCATCATCACCGACTCTTCTCCATTGCTAGAAGTGTGGGTAAGCCGTGGCATACCGGAATATCTATATTTATAGTCCTTCAAGTACAATCTAGCGTCACAAAGTGTCTTCGCAGCCAATCCATACCCAAAATAACTACAAACCCCTCAAACCCTAACACAATTAGGTTCGCATGCAAGACTTTGCCTACAAAGTCAATCTCAAAATCTTTACACATCTCATAAAGAGTAATTGCCCCTCCTAAAGGGGTCTTAACACGAATAGGTCTAGACAAGGAGGTAGTTACAATATGTTCTCTTTCTACAAACTGTCAAGATATAAAAGAATGAGAGGCACCAATATCAAAAAGTACTCTAATGGGTTCTTGAAAGAGATTAAAAGTACCTTGCACTTTGTCATTTCCTGGCATCACTACAAATGCCCAGGTTGGAGTTGTTTGACCCTGTTGCGCCTGCTGTCTCTGAGGGCAATCCTTGATTACATGTCTTAACTGCTGATACCCAAAATGCTTCTTATTGATCGGTTGAGGTGCTACTGGTCTGATAGGTGGGAGCCTCTCTAACTGAGGTATGGGAGGACGATAACCCAACTGTGGCACTTGCTACTGCTGTCCTTGATAACCCTGTAGGCGCAGACCACCCTGTCTCTAATAATAGTGCCCCTTGGGTTGGAAATAGCCCCGAGGCTTGAAATTACCTCGAGGTCTGAAATTTCCTTGACTACCCTGTTATTGTGGCCTTTGAAACTGCTGATCCCTATGCCTTTGATCATAGGGTCAGTATTTGTTCCCATCACGCTGTTGGAAGTGACGTCCTCTAGAAGTCTCTCCGATCTTGACCTTCCCTTCTTTAAATTGCTTCTCCTTTTCCTCATACTTCAGTGCCAAGTCAAGAACTCTGTCAAATGGTTCAACATCAAAGGGAATAAGGGACTTAGATAGGCAATGATTCAATCCCTTAATAAACTTCTCATTTTTCTTCTCTTGCATGTCAACCAAGTAAGGGGCATAACGAGACAACTCATTAAACTTGGTGACATACTCGATCACTGTTCTACCCTCTTGAGTCAACTTTGAAAATTTATCACTCAGTTGAGACCAAATAGCAGCAGGAACAAACTTCCGGTCAAAACGAGTCTTGAAATCTGCCCAAGTCAAAGTCGTCAAATCTAGACCCTCCTTCCACGAGTTCCACCAAAATAGGGCTGGTCCCTTAAGCTGATGTGTCGCCAACTCCTATTTTTGGACCTCGGTGAGCTACATACGACCAAACACCATCATACATTTCTAAACCCAAGCGTCAGCTGCAATGGGTCCTCCATCTCTAGAGAATTTTTGACCTCCCAAAGAACCAAAGTATTTGTCTCTCTTCGCAAAAGGATCTCCTTGGTGGCCTTGATTATTGTTCTGAACAACCAGAAGTAACTAAGCTATCATCTCCTCCACATTAACCTACACCGTATTGGTTGCCTCCGGTAGCAGCCGTCGTTGCCACTGTCACCGCCGTATTAGCAGTTGTTTCTTCCTCTGTGCCATTGGGCTCAACACTTTTCAAATTATACCTTCCAGCCATTACCTTCAAGTTAAACACACAAAACTTCATTCATAAATACTTAGAATAAATTCAACCACCAACCTAAACCAATTAACCCATGTTTCCATAATCTGAGGATCACCTAAACTCTCATAAGTCTAGGGTAACCTACAGCTCTGATACCAAACTATTACGCCTCAAAATTTAGACAATTAAATATTAAATTAGGACTAAACCCCAATCAATATTCCATCATCCAAACCCTAGGGGTGAAAAAAAAAAAAAAAAAAAAAACTAAACGTTCTCGTCTCCATAAGGTTTAAGTAAATACCAATGCTCAACCAAAAAAAAAAAATACAAGGAATAAAAAATTACCAAATGCCAACCAAACTATCTATCATAAATTCTTAACTATCCAATACCTCCAACATTAAAATAACAATAACTAGTCAAAACAACTTAATAATGTAAAGTTACAAACCATGCCAAATTATCAAAATATTAAGGTCATAAAAAAAATATTAAATACATAAACTAATTTCAATCCTAAGCTCAAGAAAACAAAAGAAGTCCAGATGACATGTCCAACAACTATAGTTACTCCATGTCACCACTGTACCCCCAACCAATCCTGCAAAGGAAGCTCGTCTGCGCTCAAACAGAATGCTATACAGGTATACGGGTATGAGTACAAGATTTAACACTCACGTGTTCACCAGGCACAAACAAAAATACATTTAATTCTTTTTACAAGACAAGACAAGTAGTTCCATCCGTATCGAGACGAATGGGTGGTTTCTCGAGATACGGTGGTATTTAGTTTCTTACCCATACACAACGAAATATAATTGAGCATAAAATAAATAAAATAAAAATAGAAATATGGTGAGTTAGCCTTGTATAAAAAGTTAGTAAGACTCACCATCCTGAAAAAAAAAATAAATTTAGCAAAATTTAATCATAAGTAACTTGCTGAAGAAGTATAAAAATGTACTGTTTCATGCTTAAATAATTCGAATTGGCCAAAACTTAAAGAACAAAAGTTGTACAGAATTAAATTTCCTAGAATATATTGCAAACGAATTTAATAGAAACTGAACAGGTTGAGAGAAAAATTTGATAGAAGAACCTAGACGGAATTCAACCGAAAAATATGAAGCTGAAAATGAATAGAAATTGTCCTAAGATGATTTTTTTTGGAAAAGTTCAAAACACGAAAAGTGTGCAGAATAATATTTTACTTCAATTTACTCAAAATCAAGAAAAATGAGCTCGTTTCGTGGGTTAAAACAACATCTAAAGTCTGCCATGCTAAAATGAATAAAAACTATTATAACTAAGATTATCCGATTACAAGTTCTAATCGATATTTAAATAAAAATTTAAAACATAAAAGTTGTCTAAAATCATGTATACATGCTTCTGCTCAAATTTCATAATTTATCGAGGTCGTTTCTATTTTTCAAGATGTACAAATCAGTACAATTCACACTATATCAATAAACTCATATTAAATTCTTTGTACCTTAACTCTACCACTTCGGCCTCCACTTCTAGCCTACACATATATCCCATGTGCCTCCCATATACCTAACACCGCTTCGAAGCCAAACTTGCACGGGGATATTTTCCCGAGTTTAACCCACACTCCTCGAATGGTTAGTATATACGTACGCACGTAAATCAAAGCACTCGTCTACTCTTGAGAATGAGAAAATAATATACAAATACAAAACATCTCACTCATGAGAACAAACATAACAATGCCAAGCCTAAGACATTCATACAAATCTCATAATCCTCACTTTTTTTATACACTCTTTCTCACCATCACTCAAATAAAACAACAATCCATGGAGTGATGGTGGAGTATAAGGAATTTATCTATGGGTTCTAAGTTTATTTTAATTTCATATATCCATGAGTGTGATTATAACCATAAAATAAATCAATATAAAAACCCTACACCTTGCATACACAACTAATCAAAATAATTAAAATCAATCAATCATCTAAATACCCTAAACCTTACATATACAACTAATAAAAATAATTAAAATCAATCAATCATCTAAAAACCCTAAACCTTACATACACAACTAATCAAAATAATTAAAATCGATCAATTATCTACATGCAAATATGAAATCAATTCAACATCAAATAAATATAAATAAATAAATAAAAATAACGAATTAAACATAAATCAAGGGAAGTGGGTTTTGTACTCACAATTATTATTATTTTTTTGAAGATCAAAGAATCACTTAAACAATTAATGAAGTCCCCAAAATAAAATCCTATACTTTTCTTCTCCCCTTTCCTCTTTCTAACACACACAGCTGCAGACCCTCTTTTTTTCTTGATTACTCTCTCTCTGTCTCTCTCTCTACTTGCCGTCGCACACAACACTTCTCTTTTCTTTTTTTTAGTTTATAACCTAATATTTATTATATTATATAATACAAATACAACATAATTAAAACATAAATAAATATGATATATATTTTATCAATATATAAAACCCTTATATATATATATATATATATATATATAAATATACAAATTACTTATATATAATTGACTACCATATTAAATTAATTAAATGTCACATCAAATTCTCATGTATCCACACAATTAATAGAACCAAAAATAAAATAAAGTAATAATAAATAAATAAATAATGACTTACGAAAACTCAGGGTCCCTACAAGTGTATTACCGAGGGTGAAAATTGCTTTAAAATATGGACTTTTGTGCTGAGCTAAAGGTATTTCTATGTCCGGAGTACGGAGAACTCCAAAATATGAAGGCATTTGTTGGTGTTAGGCGGCGATCAATTGCAGACATTGCAAGGATAATAATCCATGTCAATGATCGCCTGTACCAAATAATATAGATATATTAGCCACAAAAAAGTGGAAAGCTGTAAAAGCTATAATAATGATGGCACGCAAAAATATGTGAAAAACTGTCGAGTGTGTAGCTGAATGTGTAGTATGAGTGTATTGCCCGAAAACTGTCGCTTGCTTGGAGCTGTGTGAAAAGGAGCGGGAGTTTGTAACTCAAGTAATTGTCTTTGTAATTCTTGTACCAAGTGGGCTGAGTATGCATGCATAGCAAAGGTGGCCAGATGATAAACGGTTGAGATGCCCCAAGTGGAAAGCGAAAAATGAACTAAGATGTCCCAGTAGGCAATAAATGGCCAAGGTAACGAAATAAATGATCAGGAAGAACGGAGGATTTTTTCCTAGCCCCACGATGCTGCTGCTGAAATTGCATGCCGAGTAGTTATGATGTGACCGTTGAGCAATCTTGTAACGCCCGAATGTTCTAGGTCATTGATCCCAATATTAGGCGCGAAAGGCATAAAATTTGTAGAATAGAACTCCAATGTGATTTCGTAATTGTTGTGGATACTCGGCCGACTGGATTATTGGGGGAAGTGGGAATATGTTGAGTACTCAGGAGTTGATTTGTGATTGCAGACGGTGCCAAGTTCGCTAATCAGCAAAATTGAGTTGGGTTGCTTAGGAATGGACGTCATAAAGTTCAACCGAGACAATGGGTTGTCGAGAACAGTTGTGACCCAGTTGCAGGTGTATGAATGATGCATAGGTTTCTGCGCAGTATGTTTTTGATGCGGCTGAACGGAGATTGGACTGCCAAGTTGCCGAATTGAAAGCACTAAGTGTAAGTTGTTTAGTGAGTTCGGCGATGAGCATTAAGCCGATTCAATTGTACCATCATCACATTTAATTGTCATAGAATTAGTTGTAGAATTGCTTCCATTGTTGTGAACATGTAACATTGGATCGCTATTGCCCCCATTGCTTGCAAATGACGTTAGTTATTTGGAAGAAATTCAAATTGGACGTTGGCCAAAAGTGTTGAGGAGTAAGCCAAGAACAAATTGTTAATACGGATTCTGTGCCCCATATGAGAGGATTTTCCTAGCACGTACGGGCTTTTGGATGTACCGGAACTCTTGGTTGGCAATTTCTCTTAGCTTCACGGTGTACCGAAACACTTGGATACCAACTTGGTTTACCAAAATGAGGTAGTGGAAGCATTGATCTTTGACAACTCGGCAAGAGGAATTCGGTCATTTGCTATTCGCTACAAGCATTGATCTTTGGTTGGCAAGAGGAATTTGGCTGTTTGCTATTTACTCTAAGCATTGATCTTTGGTCGGCAACTCGGCAAGATCAATTCGGCTATTTGCTAAGAGTTTAGCAATTTTGGTCGTTCAACTATTCGCAATAGTTAAATGACCGTGCATGGCTGTTGAGCTTGATGGTGTAGTTCGGCTCCATTCTTGAGGATTGTAATTGCCAATGTGAGTGCATGGTATTCCCTGTGAAGGATCCGAAGAGCCTTGGTGCTCATTGTTCTTGTCAAATAGCTTCCAAGAAAGCGAAATAGTGCCATTGAAGCTTCAAAGCATGGTTGCCAACCTTTTGCTTTGTAATCATTATTGACAATCAACAGTGAGGCAACTCTAAAATAAGTCTCGTGAGACAATAAGGGGTGGGTTCAACCGAACAACATGTGTTCCATTGTCGAAAAGCTACTTTCATAAAGAAGAAAGTACAACCCAATTTTAGAGAGAGAAAATCAAGACACAAAAGTAGACTCATAAAGTCTGTGGTGTTAAAACTTTTTCATCAAGATTCACAGTGAACAAAGTTTCCATAGAGTTTGTATGCAAACACATGCATATATACAATTCAAGAACTCATTTAATCAGAGAAAAAATAGATCACTACTACAGTATTGTTGAATTTTTACTTACAGTATCATATGTGTACTTCTTTCGTTGACCTCTTTCAAATGGCACCAATTGTGAGACTAGGAAAATGCTCTCACATGTGAGACTAGGAAAATCCTCTCACATGGATTGTAGAGATCCAATGAAGAGATAGCTTTACCCCTATAGATCTGCAAAGATGAGCATGATCGGCGCCACCCAACCGAGATTGTCACCCGGAGACACTCCGATGATAAAGTTAGCCAAAATAGATCAGAGAGAGAAGATCAAGGTTTAGAGAGTGTACGTGCTCCGTGACAGGGAAAATGAGGCATACCTCTTGTGTATGGGGTCCCCTCATTTTATAAGGGATGGATTGTCTTTATTTAGGATATTTTACCTCTATAGTTAGGATATTTTTCTAGCTCCCACAAACCCAAAAGGTAAATAGTGAGATTGTATTTTTCTCTCACTTTCTTTGCCCCCGCCCCCCCTCCCCCCCCGCCCCCCCTCCCCCAATTTTTCATCATAACTAAATAAAAAATGAAATTGTATTTCTTTTTCTCTTTTTATTTCTCTCATCAAATCTTTTAACTAAATACAATATGAAAGAAAGAGAAAAGGTGAAAAATAGAGGGGCATCACAGCATAAGTGTGCTTGAGATAGCTAAGATCTATTACCAAACGTTCACTCCATCATCAAACAACCTCAAGCAAGTGGCACACGACTTTTTCAGTTCAATCGATCACTACACCGAAGGAAAAGAAAAATTTGAGTGAATTCTTGAACTAAATGATAAAGGAGGAAAATCTATTTTTAAAACCATCTTTTGATTTTGAAAACTATTGAATACCAGCTCGTTTTTGACAAAAACATCATATTTTCATAACTTGACTGGAAATCTTATGGTATGTATTCGTTAGGAGTGCATATCATATATATCGTATCATAAAAATATGTAATTTTATTATAAAATTTCGTAATATCAATCATAAAAGACATAATCTCGTTACAAATTGATATATCAACATATTTAAAATTTTGTGATTGATATTAAAAAATTTATGACTTGATTACAATATTTCTTATTATGCCAATTTATAACAAAATTATACATTTTATAAAATTTTACAAATTAAGATACATATGGTATGCACCACTTTCGATGTGCATACCATAGCATTTCCCTTTAATAATTAGCAACTAATGGCTAGATTTTATTTCACTTTCAAATCCAAAGGCCAATAATCATTTATTTATCATACATCAAAATAAGAGAAATTTTACTGTACATACTCTTGAAAAGATTGTACCATATACATCTTTAACTATGTCATTTTTTTGTTTAGTTATCATTATTTTTTTTTAGTTATAGTATTATTTTAATTATGACTCAAGAGATGTTTAGTTGTCTCGTATTGTGTTTGATGATGACTTTTTATTATTTTTTTCTTTAATTTTAACTAAAAAAATATATAAAATTATGTCATTTTTTTTACTAATTATAAAATATATATACTACACACCGTTTGAGAGGTGTTTATCATAATATTTTCCTCAAAATAGTTACTTTTGCATCATTGATAAATTTGACAGCTGCATATCACTAAACATTGGTCTTGGTCTTGGTCTTGCTTTTAGTCAATAGACAAATTACGTAAACAAAATCTGATTGATATTTAAATATTGAGATTAATGTGAGGCGTTTTATATATTGAGAATTAAGCTGCCACAATTTAAATATTGATGACAAAAATAACACAAGAATTATACTTTTAGAGATGAAAAATATAATTAACCTAAAATTGTATAGATAAATGTTACTGAACTAGCCAGACTCACACGTTTGGCAATTATTATTATTATTATTGACTTTTAACTTTTTATAAAATGACGTATAAATGTTTGGCTCCCAAACATAATACATAAGTGCATTTATGAACTATTTAGACAAATTAAATTAACTAGGCCTAATCTAATTGGCTGTCATGATTATCCGACGGGTTTAGTCCTAAGGGGGAGGTTATGAGTTTAACTCTCTCTAAGAGAGAGTTGAATTAGGAGGCAAGTATTTGGTACTTTGCAAGAGTAAGGAGGTTAACTCCTATAAAATCTAATCTAATCTAATAATTAACAATTGACTTTCGTCGATCAAAAAAAAAAAAACTATAGAGAAGAGTTTGATATCCTTTTTGGTAGTTAAACTATAACAAATAAGAGTTTTAAAGACTAAATATTTTGGTCTCTAAAAGTGAAAATTTTGTTACAAGAGACATTTAGGGACTAATTTTTTATCATCATGAGGATAGTCGCTAAAATGTCGTTCCGAAAAGTCCAAAACAAGGCTTTTAGCGATAAAATTTAAAAAATGTCACTAATGAATAGATTTTTAGGGACAAAATAATTTAGTCTCAAAATGATTTATTTTTTGAGCCAAAAAATTTGGTCCTAAAAGGATAATAATTTATCACTAATATCTAATTTTTGTTGTTAAAAATATAATAACGACACTTGTCGCAACAAAAACATTTGGCCCCTAAAAAATAATTTTGTCTCTAAATTTTAGTTTTTAAAACTTTAATTTTTTGTAGTGTTAATTTATTTATTTATTTATTTATTTTTTTCATTATGAGAGTTATATGTGATCATTAGTGGTTGTTGAGTATTGCTTGGTGGACTTAGTTAATTGATTGTTAGACATTGTTAATTTTCTAATTATTATAGACTAGTAATAATTTATTTAATAATATAAATATTTCTTCTTGTCTATTAAAATAAATAAATAAATAAATAACTACAATCAAACTATGGCCAACATCTCACCGCTTTGAATCAATACAATTTCTCTTGTTTTTGAAATAAAATTCGGAGCACAACATAATATTCTCGGAGTCAATCACCTTGTCTTCTGAAAGTATGTATGGTGAAATTTAAAGTTACTACACGAGTCACACCTAATGTAAATAATTAGTTACCCTTTTTGAATACTTTTATAGATAAATTATATTATTGATCCTTTAGTTTGAGCAAGATTTTACTTTGGACCTTTTATAGTGTGTTGTTAACACATAAGTTGAATAGAAAGAAAATTATGTGTAAAATTAAAGTGATCAAAGTGAAATTTAAAAGAAAATGTAGGAATTAATTTTTTTTTTTTTTTTTTTCTAAATGTTAACAACACATAAAAGGAGAGATCACATTATAACAAAATTAAAAATGTAAGAACTAATTTTTTTAGGGATAAATTATAAATATACTCCTTCAGATTTTTTTAAAATATAAATTGTCACAAGTGATTCTGAAAATTACAAATAATCCTGTGAGGGTAATTCATACAGGTAAATTGGGCCAGGCTAAGTAATGGACCGGTGTGGGCCGGAGTATGGAAAGCGGAGTAAAAAGACCTCAGTCAAGTAGTCCGGTCGCGGAAGTGTGTTATCTCAGTCACGACTAGCCCGGTCAAGGAAGAATGTTGTTTTATCGGTTCAGGAGAGCGCTACGGTTAGCCCGGTTGGGTCTTCAAGCCGAAGTAAGAGAAGCTATCTTCCTGACTATCCTGAGTTAGTTCGGCAAGTATCTTCTATGGATAGCTCGGTCGTAGTATGGGAAGCCGAGGTAGGAGACAGTAAGGCAGAGCCAAACTAGCGTATAGGTTGGTCACTCCGGTTAGTCTAACATGGCAATGTTACTTCGGTCGAAAGGTAGTTCGGCTGTGGTAAAACCATCTCACTTCGTTTAAGCAGTGAGGGGGGTGTTGAGAAAAGCATTGTCTCTCAGGAGTATGAATCCTAGGAGGACTCTACATGGAGGAGTAAGAGTCCTACTAGGATTGTGCCACACGAAACCTATAAAAAGCTCACCAATATCACCTTTGGGGAGGTAACACAACTTTATTTTCTAAATACACAGAGCTTTTGTCTACTTGTCAAGCTTACTGACTTAGGCATCGGAGAGGTTTTTGGCACACACTCGCCGGCTAGCTCACATTTGTGTTTTCAGGTGATAAAGTGACGTCGTGCGGAGGAGCGCAGACTTGATCAACAGGATTATACGAGAAGGTGTATTTCTTTCCCGTACAATTGGCGCCGTCTGTGGGAAGACAGACAAGAACAAAACCTCTTGATCAAGCTTTTTCTCTCAAAAATCAATGGCGAACAACGAAGAGTTACCTCAGTCCGCCATTCACGGACTAACTCCAGAAGGAGGTGCAAGGCGCGAAGGCTACCCCTGGTCACTCCCATGGCGAACCTGGAACCACAAAGACATAATTCCAGGAGGGATGCGAGGGGTGGAAGGCGGAATAACAGCCCCCATCACTCTCGTTCGCAAAGCCCAGAAAGGCAAAGGCGAAGGGTTGATCCTCAAGCTTTGGAGGATCGCATCAAGGAACAAGACAAGTTGATACGGCGGATGGCGGCGGACATGGAATCTCTCAAACACCAGGTGAAAGGAAAAGAAGTGGCGACGGGAGAGGGACGCAACAACAAGACGCCCCCTCGCCACTCAGAGGGTCGTAGTAGGAATTCTACACCCTCTCAACCAGAGAACAGAAGCCTCAGGACAGGCGATACACAGTCCAGATCTTCCAGGACTCGTTACTCCAGGTCTGAGAAGACGAGATCTGAGAGGTGATACACTGAGGGAAGCACATATTGGCCATCGCATACACACCAGACAAGGTCTAGACAGACGGAGTTGCCCAAATCGTCCGACCTACGATCCGTACTAGAAGAGAAGGCACGATGGAAGGAGGACGCCAGGGTGCGCGATCCACACAGAGTTTCCGCCTTACAGCGGTTGGCTCCTCGGACGCATGGAAGCGTCGAGGTTGGAATGCCAATACCGCGACCGGCCTACGAACCAACGGACAAGGCATTGGCGAGGCTGCAGACCTCACCATTCGTCCCAGCAATAGAGAACGCGCCCCTACCGTCAGGCTTCCTACAGCCCAAATTCACAACATATGAGGGGAAGACGGACCCCTACTCACACTTGAGCCACTTTCGCCAGGTCATGGCTGTATACCGGCGGAATGAGGCCTTGATGTGCATCCTATTCCCTTCAAGCCTTGGCGACCTAGGCCTGACTTGGTTTGAGAAACTTCTAGAAGGCAGCATAGCCTCTTGGACGCAATTGGCAGAGGCGTTCGTGACAAGGTTCCGAACAAACACTAAAACTCCGGTGGAGATTGACCAGCTACTCTCCATCGACATGGGCGACAAGGAGACCCTAAGATCATACAACAGTCGCTACTGGGAGACATTCAACCAGATTGGGGACTGCCCAACCAATCTCGCCATTGCGCAATACAAAAGAGGCCTTCCAGTCGGGAACAGACTGAGGGACTCTATCACCATGACACTGCCCCTCACCATGGAGGCCCTGATGGAGAGAGTGCATCAGTACATCAGGGTAGAAGAGGATGACGCTCGTGCCAAAGCAAAATCTGGTGCGACCACAGCACCAAAGAAGAAGACCTCAGCAAAGGTCAATACGGTAGATCGCCAGAACCAAAACGGACGGGGCAGGCGAGACAACGGCGAAGACCAGGACAAGAGATGATTGAGAGTCCGCACTGCCATAACCACGGTATTCAAAAAACCGATCTACCGAATACTTAGTGAGATTCGAGACGAGCCTTTCGTCAAGTGGCCAGCCAAGCTAGGCGAGGCCCAGAAGGACTACGACGACAGGTCACGGTGCACCTTCCACAAAGAAAAGGGGCACCGTACTGAGAATTGCACGCCATTGAGGCAGCATCTGGAAGAGTTGGTGGCAGCAGGCCACCTGGACAAATACATAGAGGGAGGGGCACAGCCAACCCCTCAGGACCATAACAACCCCAACGGGATGTCGATCGACGCCCCGCCCCAAGGCATCATCAACGTAATAGATGGAGTCTTTGAACCTGAGCGTGTATGCGAGCTCAGAGGTTCAATCAAAAAGGCTGAGCACTTAAGAGAGGTGCTAAATGCCCAACCAGTCGTCAAGAAGGGGAAGACAGAGGCCACAAATGTCATGTCTTTTTCGGATAAAGACTTGGCAAGGATTTATTGCCCTCACAACGATGCCTTGGTCGTCACTCTCCGAGTCAAGGATTTTGACGTCAAGCGGATTCTGATTGACCAAGGTAGTTCATGTGAAATCATGTACTATGAAACCTTCAAACAACTAAAGTTACAAGATAAAGACTTGGCGCCTGCCGTATCTCCCCTTATCGGATTCAACTCCATGCCAGAATGGCCCGTCGGCAAAATTATCCTCCCAGTCAAAGCAGGGAGTGTGGCGAAACAAGTGGAGTTCTGGGTGTTGAAGGTCCCCTCCACCTACAACATTATCTTGGGCAGAACATGGCTACATGCCATGCGCTCGGTGGCGTCCTCCTACCACCAAGTGATGCGGTTTCCCAACGACACCGGAGTAATAGAAGAAGTTTATGGAGATCAGATCATGTCGAAGCAGTGCTTTGTCACAGTGAACGGCAGCCGCGCTGCCAAAGGATACGTTCATTCGGTGGAAGAACCTGAGAGTAATGAACTATTCGCAGATGTTGGCAAAGCGGCTAGTCAGAAAGAAGTAGAGGACTTGGTGGAGGTCAGAATAGATGAAAAGAACCCGGATAAGTTCTTTTTGCTTGGTTCGTCATTGTCTAGCACTGAGAGATTGGAGGTCTTGAAATTTCTAACCTCCAACATCGAAGTGTTCGCCTGGACCCCATATGACATGCAAGGCATTGATCCCAACTTCATCTGTCACCAACTCAATGTCCACCCTTCTGCCAGACCAATCATTCAACGCACCCGCAGATCGGCACTCCACCACGCCGAAATAGTGGCAGAAGAAGTAGGAAACCTGCTGGAGGCAGGGGCAATCAGAGAGGTGCACTACCTAAGATGGATCTCCAACACCGTCGCAGTGCCAAAGAAGAATGGCAAGTGGCGTGTTTGCATCGACTACAAAACGGTCAACAAGGCGTGCCCAAAAGATAGCTTTCCTCTACCAAGGATAGATCAACTGGTAGACTTAACGGCAGGGCACAATCGACTTAGTTTTCTGGACGCATACAGAGGCTACCACCAAATCACCATGCATGAACCAGACCAGGAGGTCACATCTTTCACAACTCCAAGAGGACTCTACTGCTACAAGGTCATGCCCTTTGAGATCCTGAAGAAGCATAAGTTACGCCTCAACGCGTCGAAATGTGCATTCGGAGTAGGATCTGGTAAATTCCTAGGCTTCCTGGTAACCAACCGGGGTATTGAGGCAGACCCTTCTCAGATCAAGGCAATTCAGGAGTTGGAAAGACCAAACTCAGTAAAAGGAGTACAGCATCTGACCGGCATGGCCGCTGCGCTCAATCGATTCATATGCCGGTCGTCAGACAGACTACGACCATTCTTCCATACTCTAAAAGCCAAGTTTGAATGGGATGACGAATGCGACCAAGCTTTGGAAAGCTTGAAGGAATACATGTCTTCTCCACCACTACTCGTAACTCCAATTCCTAGAGAAGAACTCTTCTTGTACCTAGCAGTCTCGCAGCACGCAATCAACGCAGTATTGGTCCGCGCAGAAGGAATCCAGCATCTGCCCATCTATTATGTCAGCAAGACATTACTAGACGCCGAAACAAGGTACTTGCCACTGGAGAAACTGGCATTGGCCTTGATGATGGCCTCAAGAAAGTTGTCGCACTACTTTCACGCCCACACCATAGTTGTTCTCACAGCCTTCCCATTAAAGGCTTTATTTGAAAGAGCAAACTTCTCTGGGCGAATTTTGAAGTGGGCAGTGGAGTTGGGACAATACGACATCAAGTTCCAACCTAGAACCGCAATAAAAGCACAAGCATTGGCAGATTTTGTCGCAGAATTCACACCAGGAAGTCATCACATCTGCCCAGTCGACCTAACTACCGAACTAGGGATGGAAGTTGACGTCGGAATAACACGACCCTAGTAATGGTTATTCAGTTAGGCCCCAAGGCAGACCAGAGTAAGGAAAGGAAGGAAGAAGCAAACCATGCTACACCAAGTCAGGACTCGCCAACAAATAAAGACTTGGTACAAACAGAAAGCAAGGGGCAGACAACGAGCATGGACTCTGAAGAAGACACCTGCAGCATAGAAGATCCCAAGGCATCATCTGATCCCTCAACTTGCTGGAAATTGTTCGTTGGAGAGATGTGGAAGCTCTTCGTAGATGGAGCATCCAACCGGCATGGAGCAGGACTTGGCATAGTCCTCATCTCTCTAGACGGCCTAGTAGTGGAGCAGGCAATCAACCTTGGCTTCCCAGAATCAAACAACGAAGCGGAGTATGAAGCGCTTCTAGCAGGTCTCAAGTCAGCATTCTACATGAAGGCCACCGAGCTAATGGTTTACAGCGACTCGCAGCTAGTGGTTAACCAAATATCTGGCGACTACGAGGCAAAGGATGACAGAATGGCCAAGTACCAAGAATTGGTCAGAACAGAGATAAAAAAGTTTGAAGTGGTAAGGATAGAACAGATCGGCAGAGAAGAAAATAGCAGAGCAGACGAACTCGCCGGCTTCGCCTCAATGGCAGATACCTCCATCCCTCACCTACTACTAATCGACTACCTGCCCAGACCAAACATTGAAGACCCAGAAGTAGAAGAGGTATGTTGTGCAGAGTTAGGCCCTTCTTGAATGGACCCCATCATATTGTTCCTGAAAGACGGTATCTTATCGGCAGAAAAGAAAGAAGCCAACAGAATAAGAGCAAAGTCGCAGCGATTTTGGCTCTCTCCATCCTTGGCATTATACAAAAAGTCGTTCTCAGGACCTTACTTAAAGTGTGTTCACCCCAGCAAAGTGGAAGCATTCCTGTTTGAAATACATGAGGGTGTATGTGGCAGCCATCAAGGAGGAAGATCATTGGCATATAGAGCGATTTCACAAGGATATTGGTGGCCATACATGCAAGCGGATTCAGAGAAGTATGTTAAAAAGTGCGAAAAGTGTCAAAAATTCGCACACCAAATACACCAACCTGCCAGAGAACTTCTACCTCTAACCAGTCCATGGCCTTTCGCAATGTGGGGATTGGACATAGTAGGCCCACTTCCAACAGCTCCAGGCAACAGGAAGTTCTTCCTTGCCGCAACCGACTACTTTACAAAGTGGGTAGAAGCAGAAGCCTTGGCGTCAATCAAGGAAAAAGATGTGAAGAAGTTTGTCTGGCAGAATATCATTACTCGATTTGGCATACCAAAGGCACTGATCTCAGACAACGGCACTCAGTTCGACGGCAGAATTTTCAAAGGCTTTTGTGAAGAGTACAAGATAGAGTTCTACAATTCCACACCGGCATATCCCCAAGCAAATGGACAGGCAGAGGCGTCAAACAAGGTAGTCTTGGATGGATTGAAGAAAAGGTTAGAGAGAGCCAAAGGCAAGTGGGCAGAAGAGCTCCCTCATGTTTTATGGGCTTACCGCACCACGCCTCGACGATCAACAAGAGAAACACTATTCTCCTTAACTTATGGCATGGAAGCAGTCATCCCATTAGAAGTTGGCCTCCCCACAATTCGAAGCGAAAACTTTGATCCAGACTTAAATGGCGAAGCCATAGCATTGGAGCTTGACCTTGCGGAAGAAAGAAGAGACAGAGCATTGGTTCACATCGCCTCCTACCAACAAGAGTTGTCCAGAAAGTATAACAAAACAGCACATCCAAGGCAATTCAAGATCGGAGATTGGGTACTGCGCAAAGTGATGGGAAATACCTTGGTTCCAGGAGATGGCAAGCTGGGGCCTAATTGGGAAGGACCCTACAAAGTGGTCGGATTGGCAGGCAAAGGGGCATACCACTTGGAAGATGAGGACGGCAAAGCAATTCCCAGGCCATGGAACACAGCAAATCTCAAGTTGTTTTATTTCTAGCTTTTTTCCTTTTAAGTATGTGTAATTTTTTACTTTCTCAATAAAACAAGTCGGTTCTTTTTTAGCATAATGGTTTTCAGTAGGAAAGTAGCTTTAGTAAGTTAGGAGCATTGTAAACATTGTTGGCCGGAATAACCAACTATGAACCCTTCCCTAAGCCCAGGATAAGGATCCAGGCTGCAGAACGTTTGGTCGGAATAACCAAACACTATATTCTAAGTTGGCTGGAAAAACCAACTTAGAGGTTGGCTGGATTAAACCAACTCTTTGTACTCTTCAGCCGAAGTAAGTGTATGGCTGAAGAGTGGTTGGCTGGATTAAACCAACTCTTTGTACTCTTCAGCCGAAGTGAGTGTATGGCTGAAGAGTGGTTGGCTGGATTAAACCAACTCTTTGTACTCTTCAGCCGAAGTATGTGTATGGCTGAAGAGTGGTTGGCTGGATTAAACCAACTCTTTGTACTCTTCAGCTGAAGTAGTTATATTGGCTGAAGAGTGGTTGGCTGGATTAAACCAACACGGGATACTCTTCAGCCGAAGCAACTATATCGGCTGAAGAGTGGTTGGCTGGATTAAACCAACACAGGGATACTCTTCAGCCGAAGTAGCTATATCGGCTGAAGAGTGGTTGGCTAGTAAATTAGATAGCTAATACCGAGATTACAGTTTGAGCAAATGAGTTCATGAAAAATTCATTACAAGTGCAAGCATACAGAACAAAACCGGAATAAGAGTTGAAGAAGACTTTTTCATTAAAGGGAAAAACAAGTACAACTGAGGGGCCACAGCCCCGGTTACAAGTTCAAATAAAATAAAATTAAATAAAAAAATATCAACGGAAAAGGTCATCAATTTCGGTATCAAATTCAACATCAGCATCTGGTCGAAGTCCGGTTTGAGGTGGGAGCTCGGTTTCAGCTTGGACCGCGGTGTCAATCGGCAGCACGGTATCAGTCGGTAGCTCATTAGTCAAACCTTCAACTACTGGCTCTAACCGAGCTGTTTGATTGTTGGTCTGCTCATTGACGATCGGAGTAATGGTTGGCTCCTCATCCTCATCATCATCATCATCATCATCTTCATCGTTGTCAGACCCTTCCAGAAATTGCCTTTGAAGATCAGCAGCGTATTGTGACAGTGAAACCGGAATAGAGTACGGTGGAGCATTGTAGACATCGGTGTCCGGCGAACAACCGAGCTGCTCCACCGCACTCCTCCAGCCACACTTAAAGAAGAGATCCTTGGCTGCATCGCATTGGAGGGTGTATGCGTTTTCGGCCTTCTTAAAGCCTCGTTTTTCGGCTTTCTTCATTCCGGCCTTCAGTTGGTTTATCTCGGCGTCTTTTTTCTTCTCAATCTTTGCCAAAGGCGCAGGTATTTGTCTTTTGCCTCGTTGGCAACCTTCTGCTTTTCGACTTCAACCGAATTAGCAAACTCGGTCAGCCGACCATTCTCAGATCTCAGTTCGGCAATTTGTTTTCTTGCCTCTTTCAATTCGGCTATTTTTTCTTTGGCCTCAGCCATGGCCTCCCTTGTATTTCGCCTAAGTTCCATGACCCTCTTGTGTGTAACATTATTTTTCTGAATGGCCTACAAAGTAGTAACTTTACTGTTAGCCGGACTGAAAGTTGGAAAAAATTACATAGAAGGTAGAAAGCTATTTACCAGGATCATGGACTTGGTTGAAGACCGAATGGACTTCAGTTCGGTGTTAAGTTGCTTGTAGTGGTGCTCCATATCTTTTGGAAGGCACACACTTTTGGCTAGATTAGAAGCCATGAGGTGGTCCCTTCTCTGTGACAACCGAATCAGAAGCAGTGATATCTCGGTTGTTGAAGGAGAGATTAGGAGCCCATTTGGCGCAGGAGGCAGTTCGGTCGGACTGCTCCGGTTGGAGGCTTTGCTGAGGGCTTAGAGGGGGGCTGGGTGGCAGAACGGTCTCGTCCTCATGAACAAGTCGTGGCTCGGTTTGGCTAGTCCGGCACGCTTGTTTCGGCGAGAGGAAGATGGCTGTTGGGATGGAAGGGCCACCACGGTCTCAGTGGTCTGTCCGGCTTATGGTACTTCGGCTGGGTTCGTCGCGGTTAGCAGTGCCTTCAGTCTGCTCCGTTTAGCCATTTCTTGTTCGGCTGTGAGTGGGATTAGGTTTATCTGGGGCAAGGATGGGTCCGGTTCAGGTGCTTCTTCCAGAAGAAAGTCAGTAACTCTCGCTTTTCGGCGACCGGTGTAACGGTAGGTCCGGTTTAAAACTTAACAGCTTCGCCCAACTCCTTTCTTTCACCCGTAGTGCGGCACGGAGGGTATTGAGGTTGGGGTAGCTGTAAAGAGAATGAAGGTGAGCTGAATCTGCATAGAAAAGACAAACTGTTAGATCGGTTATGAGACCAGAAACGAAGTAAAACAAAAATACATATAACTGAAGTAAGATATACCAGGAATTCCTTTATTCCAGTTTATGCTTCGGTCAGGAATCTGGGCTTGATGATCTTCGAAGTTCCCAGACACCCAGAAAAAATCGTCGTCATTTAAGTCCTTATCCGGTGCATCTTTTATTATTTTTTCTCGGCGACGGCGGATTCTTAAGTAATATACCCACCCATCTTCTTTGGACCCTAAGGAGTATTGGTGAAATATTTCGGCTAAACCAAGGTTGAGACCGGCTTGGCGGTTTAGCTCGGCTATTCCCATTATGATTCGGTAAGAGTTGGTGGAAAGCTGGGTTGGGCATAGTCTGGTTTGCCTAAGAAACTCACAAATTAATGGTTGGACAGGAAATCTTAGTCCGGTCTCGATTATTGAAAGAAGGGTAAAAGGAACGAAACCCTCCTTCCCCCATGGTGTGACATCCTTATTGGCTAAAACGAGTTGGACGTCGTTAGGAATGTTGTAGTCTTTTCGGAATTCGGCTAAGCCTCTTGGGGTTTCTACCAAAAACCTATACTTCCCCATTTATTTTATAAATTAAGAGTAAATTAGTTCAGTTGAGAATTTGTGCTCAGAAGCTCGGTCGAGCTCTCAAGAGGAGTGCCTGGGCAACCTAAGTCTGCAAAGTGGAAAACAAAGGGGTTATGCACAGATCATTGGACCGTGCTACAAAAACAAAGCAAGAAAGAAAGAGGGTCTCACTTCGGCTACATAGGGCACTACAGGATCTACCTCGGTTACAACAAGGTGTTTGTTATCTCGGCTCGGCAGGATGTTTGGTTATCTCGGTTCTACCTATGGGTTTGTTACTCCGGTTGGGCATCCAGGGGCAGCTTTCTGAGTTCGGTTTAGAAGCTGAGAAAGCTGGCTTAGCCCCCGAAGGCTCAGCTCGGTCGTGGCCAAGATTTCTAGTTCGGTGAGTTTTTATTTCGGCTAATGTGAATCAGATGGTGACCTATTGAAACTACTGTTACATACACAAGTTCTAGTTCGGTTCTAGTCTGCCTAAATCTACATGAAGCAAAAACAGTTTCCTAGTTCGGTTGGACGTGATTGTGGATCAAATAAATGCTCCATTAGCTGTTTCTTGAAGTTCATAAGGTTCTAATGGAATTTTTTCCAGAAACCACACGAAGCTAAGTTTTTTTTCCAGAAAAGTGTTTTACAAAAACAGACTACAGAAGATTGAACAAAGTACAGAAAACAAAGGAAAACGAGAAACAGATTCGTAATACTTACCTGGTAAAGAGGAAGAAGAACGAGATGGAAGCAAACGGCAGCAAGAACACGAGCTTTAGAGGTGTGAGGTTGAAGAACAGAAAGAACTGAAGAAGTGAGAGAGGAGAGAGTGAATAGTTTGGTGGATGATTTGAAGAGAGAAAAGGTTTTTTTTTTTGTTTTGATAAAAAGCCCTCTGGCCGGAACTGTTCAAAAATTACGAAGTACGAGGGCGGCGTTACAGCTGTGAATAGCCAATAAGAGCCTGCCACGTGTCACTGGAAAGGGAAGCGTTTCAGTTGCTGCAATTGAAGAGACGTTTTGACCGGATGTGCACAGCTCGGCTTAGGTTTAGCTCGGCTGGATAACCTAAATAGTTTTTAGCTCGGCTAGAGAAGTTAAAAGTTTTTCAGCCCGGCCGGAATAGCTAAAGGATTGTAGGTCGGCTGGATAAGCTAAAACTTTAGCTCGGTTTATAGACAGGTAATCCCTATCATGCTGCGCAGATGGAATTAAGGGGCAATTGTGAGGGTAATTTATACAGGTAAATTGGGCCAGGCTAAGTAATGGACCGGTGTGGGCCGGAGTATGGAAAGCGGAGTAAAAAGACCTCAGTCAAGTAGTCCGGTCGCGGAAGTGTGTTATCTCGGTCACGACTAGCCCGGTCAAGGAAGAATGTTGTTTTATCGGTTCAGGAGAGCGCTACGGTTAGCCCGGTTGGGTCTTCTAGCCGAAGTAAGAGAAGCTATCTTCCTGACTGTCCTGAGTTATTCGGCAAGTATCTTCTATGGATAGCTCGGTCATAGTATGGGAAGCCGAGGTAGGAGACAGTAAGGCAGAGCCGAACTAGCGTATAGGTTGGTCACTCTGGTTAGTCTAACATGGCAATGTTACTTCGGTCGAAAGGTAGTTCGGCTGTGGTAAAACCATCTCACTTGGTTTAAGCAGTGAGAGGGGTGTTGAGAGAAGCATTGTCTCTCAGGAGTATGAATCTTAGGAGGACTCTACATGGAGGAGTAAGAGTCCTACTAAGATTGTGCCACACGAAACCCATAAAAAGCTCACCAATATCACATTTGGGGAGGTAACACAACTTTATTTTCTAAATACACAGAGCTTTTGTCTACTTGTCAAGCTTACTGACTTAGGCATCGGAGAGGTTTCCGGCACACACCCTTCGGCTAGCTCACGTTTGTGTTTTCAGGTGATAAAGTGACGTCGTACGGAGGAGCGCAGACTTGATCAACAGGATTATACGAGAAGGTGTATTTCTTTCCCGTACAAATCCCTTCTCAAAAAATTCTATTTAACAAAATTAAGAAAATAAAACAAAATTTCTAACTACTCTCCTAATTGAAGTATATTTCAATAATCATAAAAAAAATGTTAATTGACTTGATGATTTATTAATAAAAAGAGTCATTTATTATGTGATTAAAAGCTTAAAGGGGTGAAATGTAATTTTTAAAATTACAAGAGACAATTTGTATTTTGAGCAAACTTAAAGGAGTGTATTTATAATTTACTCAGAAAAATCAAAGGGAGAACTACAATTCAGTGGGCCTTGAAAAAATATTTACATGTGTATAAAAAAAAATTAAAATTTAATTATTAATATTTATAAAGTTTATCATTTATATGTAATTTATTTTCTACATCTACACTGAATAGTAGTTTTTTCAAAACTTTACATGGACTAAATTTAAAGAATTGGGGATATTAAATAATATTTTTCGTCAACTTTTTCTTCGATTTTTCATAAGTAAAGATTCTTTTTTGCCGATTAAAAAAAAAAAAAATCTTTAAATATTATTTCTAGATTAATAGTATTGCTGCTTATATATTGACAAACCAACTTCATCTTCATCTTCATCTTCATCTTCATTTCCATCTTGTTCCTAGTCTTGATCTTGGTCTTTTTGAAGGTAGAGAAAAGGTTAAAGATGGAGGGGGATCATTGCATAAGCACGCTTGAGATAGCTGAGATCTATTTCAACACATCACCAGAGAGCTTCAAGCAACTGGCAGAAAAGTTATTCAATTCAATGGATACAGACCAAGATGAAAAAGTAAGTCGCACTGAATTCTTAAACAACATGAAAGATGAAGGACTCTTAAAAGCAGAAAATCCATCAGAAATGTTCAACGCGCTCGACGTGAACGGTGATGGAAGTCTGGATTTGAAGGAGATGATGGCTCTGTACTACGTCATGAAGAGTGGAAGACCTTTCTGTGGAGGATGTGGTAACTTCATACCAGGGATGTTCTTCACTTGTTTGTACTGTTTCGACAATGAAGACGACAAGTTCTGCATTTGCCCCAAGTGTTTTAGCAATGAAAATTACAACCACAAACATATGCCTGACCATTTCTTGGATAACTTTGCTTTGCTTGAAGTTAAGAGAACGATGGCTATGGCTGCCAGAAAGCCACCTCCTCCTCCGGAAGAGCCTAAGGTAACATCTCTCTCTCTTAATTACCCTGCCTTCTGCAAATTTTATGTTGGGGTGTGCCCAATCAATACCACACCCAAGCAATAGGAGGGCCCTAATAATTACATGGGTAGAAATAATATATCATTATATGGACATACAGTCACCTGATCATACTGAATTATATAATATATATATATATAACATTGTTGATCCCTCTACTGTGGGGAAATTATTCAATATTCTTGGAGAAATACTTTCATTTAGAGATTGACATTTGACACTTTGTTAATCCTTCTAATATGGATAAATTATTCAATACTCCTAGAGAAATACTTTCATTTATAGATTGACATTTAACACTTTGTCTCTTAAAATTTTAACACAAAAGTAGTCAATTTTATGATTTAGACTAATAACTACAACCACCTAAACTTCCACCAAGAGCATTGAATAATTTCTTGCTAGTATGAGTGTAGTTTCTCACTAGTTCTTGTAGTTTTAATTTGAACTTTATATTTCCAATTTGGTTGCAATGTTGTCCGTGCATTATTTATAGTTGTTAAAATTTGTTTTTTTTAAAACTGAAGATCTTTTGGTATGTGAAGATTGCAAAGGTAAATTACATTGAAACTAAAGTTATTTACAATGTAAGTTATGGTCCGTGCATTATTTACAATGTAAATTACAAACTGAAGATCGTCACATACCAATGTAATTTACCTTTGTTAAAATTTGTAATTTACCTTTGATACTATCACATCTTTTAAACTGAAATATATATATATATATATTATCCTTGTATTTTCATAGTACTTATATTTTAGCATACTAAAAAAGAAGTCAATATAATTATATAAGAATTTTAAGGCTATTTGTATTTTTTTTAAACTTTTTGAAAAGATGGATGGATGGTTATTATTATGTTCAATTTAAAAATCAAGGGTTTAATCAAAAATTTTAAAACTTATATTCTAGTTTTACTGGAAGAAGTGAATAGTTAAAATTAATTACTCACAGGTACTGTTATAAGAATTTATGCACCGATAAGTTCTACAAAGATATTATTTTGTCAATTCCCCCGCTTGACTCTTTAAAAAAATAATAAAAAAAATATATAACAAATTGCATCATTATTTACCATTGTTAAGAAATAATCATTCAATTCCATTATATTTTACTCTAATAAACCGAACATATAATTAAGGTTTAAGTTATAGGAGTCAAACTCTCAAGTTATTTATCTTTTTTTTTTATCGGCAAAAAAGGAAGCTCTATTGATGAAACACATACAAAGTATGCAAGAATACATCAATAAAGAGGAGCTAGGAGCTAGTTCAAACTATTTATCTAATTTTCATTTTTTATGTTTTTCATGTTTTCAGAAGAAGTCGGGGCTGCTCAGATTATTCGAGTCACAGACGGTGCGCAAAGTGTTTGGTGCTGCGGCTGTGGCTAGCACTGAGGTTGCGGTTGCGACTGGCGCTGCGGTTGTCGATCCGGACAACTGTAGCATTCTCTGAGAGAAACGCAAACCAAATTGCGCTTAATTTCCATAAGTTTGTAAATATGGTTTTGTAATAAGCCTATATTATTATTAAAACTTTATGGTTTGTGTGCATGAATGTTAAACTGCACAACGTATCAACTCTAATGTTTGTTTAATTATCAGTTTGTGTGTGCTGTTTGAAGTATTGTAGTTTGGAAAAATTATTTATAAGTAATATTTGAAACGCTTATTTAATGTGAAATTTTATGAAAATTCTTTTAGAGTTTAAAATCTTATTTAAATGGGAACATGTTCTATAAGATCTTATGATTTGTAAATGAATGATATTAGTGTACTATTATACCTATAATTTGTTTCCATATTATATCTTATTTTCTCATTTATCGTATCACGTTTAGGAAGATTTTTAGGAAATACAAGTTTACATATAACAACCGTGCAAGTTATTTTCACCTTGATCGCAAGATTCCAGTGCATTTTCAAAATATTGCTTAAATTGATGTGTATATAGTTGATAATATGATGAAATTTGAGGGTTGTGTTTTGATTCCTTCGACAGATTTTGATTTCAATCAGTTAAGGGAAAGAAGTATTTATTTTAATTTTTTTTTTAAGTGTGTTGCTATTTGTTAAAGTGTGAATTGTTCATCTTTATTAGGGCATTAACAATCTATTAGACTCATTGATAGGCAAACTTTGGCTAATATTCTGACTGAATGTGTCTTTGACATTGTGATAGTTGATGCGTTTTAATATGTTCGATGTGTGAAGTGGTGTATATGTTTAATGGTTGGGTTGAGGGTATTTTGGTTTTGGTTGTTAATTGAATATCAAATGTGAACCATGACATGTCGTAGGATGGCAATTGTATATTGGAATCTGGATGGTTGTGTTACGATGCATATTACATTTAGGCCATGTTTATTTGACGGATTAGGTTGGATGTAATTATGAGTACGGTGGAATTGAGTGAGGCGATTAATAATATGGTAATATTAAGTTAGAGATATAGAATAAAGAGTGTTTATTTGTACGTCATTGGATTTGTAATACTATGGATAGTATTAATATATAAGATTAGTATTTTTTTAATTTTTAATATTTTTTTAATATTGTTATAATTATTTCTTTGTACTTTTTAAGCTCAATAATCTAAAATCACTTAAAAATAAATTATTTATTTTTTCTTTTACTATTTAAGCATCAATCCCATGAGATTGTTTTCCAACCACACCCCCAACAGGTGAGCTAGTCCGGCCACCCTAGTGGATTGTTGATCAGCCAGGAGTATTAATCCTACCATGAATTTTCAAACCAAACATTCCATAGGTGCACCCCACCTCATTCACAAGCCACTCCTACCACTCACGTGGCCAAACAAACGGGGCCTTAGTGTGTAACGTTAATCCACATACACCATGTAGTATATGACATTTGTGTGTTTGTTCTGTTGTATATGTGTTTGGATGTGTATCGTATCTTTGTTGTAATCAATGTTTACATACATATCACAATACGTTATGCAAAATTATTGGGGATTTAGGTTTGTAATTGAATGTGGATTGAATCTCATAGCTCGTTGTTGAAGTTACGTTGAGTTGGGGGTGATGGTGATTCAGTACATGGGTTGGGTTGGAATGTTGCATGTTACATTTATAAGGTTACATTATTCATAATTCAACGGTGGCATATTGAAATGTCACGTTGGGCTTGGGCTGAGAAGTATATGGAAATGTCACATTTGAGATGTTACATGTTACATTTATGTTGAGCTTGGAATGAAAAGCATATGAAAATGTTATGTTGAGTTTGAAAATATCACATTAGATTTGGGATGTTACATGTTATATTTATGTTTTGAATTTCAAACTTTCAACTATATAAATATGATCACAATCTATGATAATATTGGGTTTCTCATATATGGTATTGTCATTAATCAAGTTATTTTAAATTTCAGAAGCATATGGAAATGTCACGTTTAATTTAAGAATGTCACATTAGGTTTTGGATATTATTACATGTTACATTTACGTTTTGAGTTTCAAATTTCCAACTATGTAGATATGATCACAATCTATGGTAACATTTGATTTCCCATATTTAGTATTTTCCATTAATTAGGTTATTTTGAATTTTAAATTTCTAACCATATAGATATGATCACAATTTATAATAACATTGGATTTCTCATATATGGTATTATTATTAATCAGGTTATTAATTAATTAAGATTTGAGGTAGATGTGTCCACAATAATACCATATGACCTATTGGGTTATAAGTTTTTTCAGAAGACCATATCCTGTATAAATTTTCCAAATAGGACGTATAAATAATCTACCCTTGTAGTTTTTACTGTGCTCTCTTTAGTTTTTAATAATTAGGATAAATGAGAAATACATCTTTTGAGATTTGCTTAAAATATAAATCTTCTCTTGAGTTTTGGAATTATATTCCCCTGAGATTTCTAATTTCATAACGAATCATCCATTTTATTAATAAATCATCAAGTTAATTAATAATTTTTAATAATATTATAAATATATTTCAATTAATAATTCATATAATTTTATTATTATATAGGAGAACAATTATATATTTTATTTTTTTAATTAATTTTGTTAAATAAAAAAATTCTTATGAGGTATTTGTAATTTTTTAAATCATAAGGAGCAATATGTATTTTAAGCAAACCTCATGATGTGTATTTGTAATTTACCCTTTTAATTATGAAAGTTAACTCTATACATTTTAATTCAAGTTGGTTAATAAAACTAGAGGAACTTGTCATCTATGCTAAACGTGATATTTTTTTTTCATCTGATTAGCATTCTTATATTTCATTAAAATTTCACTTTAGTTCTTACATTTACGCTTTCACTTGAATCTTACTTTCGTTTCTTTACTTTTAATTTTTGTCAATCTCATTATTGGTAAATGGACATAAAGGTACTATTACAATTTGACTTTAAAATGTAAAAGATTAATTGTCAAAAAATGATGTACCGCAGTGAGATTACAGTGAAAATGTATGAGTGCTAAGTGCAATTAACTCTTTTTTTCTTTTTCTTTTTTCCCTTCTGTGTCTATGGTATTTTTTATATTTTTTTATATTTTTTGTCTAAATATTTTATTTATGGGTAAGTCAAATGGGCTATCAATAAATAGAAGAAAATGTCCAAAACCAAAATAAAAAAATCACACTTCAACTTTTACACATTCCAAAATATTTTTATTTATTTATTTATTTGTATCTATTTGAATACACATTATATATATACTAAAAGATCGAATTTGAAAAGGTCTACTAAAGACCATTTGTTTTTTATTATCTTAAATTTTTTTCAATAAAATTAACTTTCCACAAATTATCCTTTCTTTGAGCCAATTACAAGAAAAAAAAATATAACCTACCCTCCTGTCATTATCTGATAATTGCTCATAACAAGAATACTGTATGAGCTATCATACGAAAGGAAAACAAATTTTTGATTGGTGAAAGAAAAAAAAAAAAAAAAAACAAAAAATTGATTTTGTCAAGTTGACCATCTTTGGCCATCCAACATGAGAGAATAGTTTGGGTTTGATAGGTTTATTCTGTTGTCAATTTCAGTAATTTAAATCGTTCATCTTTTAATATTTGTTAAGTAGAATTTTAATATAAAATCAAGATGATTAGATATTAGTAATTATATCTTTTAATCATATTTGTATTATAAAAAATTAATAGTTATTCTTAAAATTATGTTTATCGTCTATTTATTTAAGGACGATAAATGTGATTCAAATATATAACGACTGAGGTCCGATCATTGACTAACTTATTTTTTATATAAATATTTTACTTCATAAATTCTAAAAAATGAACGCGAACTCAACCCCAAAACAGGCCCATTAATCCCAATTGCTCTTCTCAAGTTGGATGACCAACTTAAGAGAGTCCAAACCCCAAAAAACGAAAAGAAAAAAAATAAAAAAATTTGATTGGCCTAAAGCAATGACCTCCTATTTCAAAAATGTTTAACCCTATCCAGGTTTTCAACCTCATTATTTTAAATCAATCAAAAAAAAATATGTTTTATTTACACGATTTCAAAATGTGTAAACAAAAATGGAATAAAAATGGACTCATACAAAACGCTTGGGGATTATTGCAAAATGGATATCAGACTTGTTGGTTTGGACATACGAAGCAGAAAAACGTGGGGCAGTCATAGGGGTATTAAAATGGCTCGTGGCCTGTGGTTCATCCGAAATCCACCCGTAGTCCGTGGTGGGTCTGGTTCGATTAAGCCTAGTCAGGCTTGGGCCTGAGCCTAATCCGGGACCTTAGGCCTGGGCCGTCTGTTTGAAAGTCTGGCCCAACTTAACCTGACCCCAACTTGGCCCAAAAATTTTCACCCCCGGTGAAGTTCGACTCGGCCTGGCCCCACCCCCAATGGCTCCTAGGTGCGCAACGATCAAAACTCAAACATAAATAAATAAATAAATAAATTGAAACGGTCATTTGATTGTTTAAACACCAATGACCAAATTTTTGTTTTTTTTTTTTTTTTGTTTTTTAACAAATTAACCCCATTCTCCCAAACTTCTATAAATACCACTCCTCTTCCATTTTATTTCTCACAAATAATTCTCTTTCTCAAACTCTTAGTCTATCTCAACTCTCAACTCTCTTAATTGATTTTGAAGTCTCATCCCTAAGTGACAATTGCAATTGTGCAAGCAGAAACTTTTATCAGAAGAAGTAAATTTTTGTATTGCATTCGCCAGTTGGTAACATTAATTATTAAAATTAAATTTATTAGTTACTCATTTTTTTACATTAATTATTGGGAAAATTATTTAAAAGTCCTATTAGGGAGACTTGTGCTACATTTGGTCCCACAAAAAAACTTATGTTCCCATAAGTCCTATGGGCAGTTTCTTGACATATTTACCCTCAATATTAATTGTTAATATCATAATTAATAATAAAACCATATATAGGGAAATTGATATAAACGTAACGTAACGTGACACCTACATGAACGTAACGTGACACCTATACATAACGTGACATCGACATAAACGTAACGTGATATATCTACATAAACGTAACGTAACGTGACACCTATATGAACGTAACGTGACATCTATATAAACGTAACGTGACATATCTACATAAACGTAACGTAACGTGACATATCTACATAAACGTAACGTAACGTGACATATCTACATAAACGTAACGTAATGTGACACCAAATATGAACGTAACGTGACACCAATATGAACGTAACGTGACACCTACATAAACGTAACGTAACGTGACACATATATAAACGTAATGTGACATTTACATAAACGTAATGTAATGTGTCACGTTACGTTTCGCAAACTTAATAAGTTTTTTTTTTTTTTAATCCGTTTGTTTTGAAATAGATATATAATCTTAATATATTTTTATTTTGTATTATTAATTGTAAAATTTAAAAAATTATCAATAATATGTGTGAAATCTAAATTAATTAATAAAAATTATAATTTTAAATTAATTTTAAATTATCAGTCCCATTTTTTAGTGCATCATTAATATAAGACACTGTATCATCTTGCTGTAGACAAAAGAAACCCATTCTCAACTGTACCAAGTAAACAACATAAATTTTGGAAAAGTAAAAGAAACTATCAAAGAATCCTCTGGACATCATGGCCATCAGAAGGGCACATTGACCAGAAAAACGAAGGTTGGATAATTACATCTGCTCGAATTTCACAAAGTGCTTTTAAAAGTAGTAGACGAATTGTTGGATCAAGTTTCTAGGGTTCCTTCAATCTCCTTTTCTTCCTCTCTCTCCTCCTCATCTTCCAGACTCCAATGGCGTCCCTCATCTGCATTTGTTCCCATGCCACGCCGGAGAATCTCCACCTCCTCCGCCGCCACCGCCACCAGCTCCGGCTGCCTCCGTCGCCCGAGGAAGATTGTGGTGATACTGTTCGCGAAGAAGCTTGTGAAGCATCACTAGATTTATATCAATTCGGTGGTTGGGAGTGGGCATTTTGGGAAGGTGTGAAAATGGGGTAAAAAGATTAGGATCTTGTGGAATACATTTTTATGAAAATAGGACTTGAGACTCTATAAGAAATTACACAGGACTTAACTTAGCATAAGGTTCTGAAAAAGGACTTATAAATAAGTCTCCCATAATTATTTCTTAACACATATTAGTTGTTATTGTTTACTCACTATTTAAATTAATTATTAGTTCTTATATATTATTTTACTTACATTATTATGGATCCTAATATTCTTAATGTTTATGTTGATATTGATGCATATACTACACAACATGAATCTGTTGATTCTTCTTCTAATATACTTAATATCTCTCTTCCAACAGCTGGATCATCATCTAGGGGCATGTCTAATAATGTTTGGGAGCATTTCAGAAGAATATCTGTAAATAATCCTGATGGTACAGTTACAATTAAAACATGTTAATCATGTGATTTAATATTGATGATGTCTAAAATATTATGTGAGAAATTATGATTTTTAATATACATATTTTATATATTCTTTGACACAAAATATTATATGTTAAAATATATGTTGTATGATGTATTTTTGTTAAATTTTATTTAAACGAAAGTTACTTTGCAAGATTAAATATTTTGAAAATTTTACTATTTACGATTTGAAAAATTCATCTGACCACCCTTCATCTTTTGAAAAATTTGATCACTACTACAAAAACAGTTAAAGATCACACTTTAACAAATGAAAATATCTCACTTTTATTAGAAGTGTGATAAAAAAAATTAGATTGATATTTTGATCACACTTAATTTGATTGATTGTGATAATATTTATTTTTATGTCACTTTTCAATTAAGTGTGATTATATATAATTTTTTTAATCATAATTTCTAAATAAGTGTGATCGAAATTTTTTTTTTTTTGGGGGGGGAGGGGAATATTTGCCACCTAATTTTATTTAGAATGATACGTACACAAAGGAAATACCAATCAACACAAAGGAAATACCAATCGCATGATGCATACACAAAGGAAATACCAATCAACACTCAGTCACTTGCTCTCACTCTCGTCGATTGCCTATCGGTCTCCTCTCATCGACTAACCATCAGCCACCGACACTCACCGTCTCATTGCCATGATCAGTACACCGTTTCAGGCCCAATAATTTTGAATCAGGTTTTTCTATTTCTCTCTGTCTCTGTCTCTGTCTCTCTCCGTCTCTCTCCCTTCCTCTATTTCCTTATTTGACTCTAGCTCTAGGCTTTGTTTGTTTTTGTGTTTTGATGTCGTATGGGTATGATTTATGGGAAATGAGTAAATGGGTTATGATTTTTTATCTACATTTAGGGGTTTTTTTTTTTCTTCTTTTGATGCAAAGGCTTTCAAGATATTTGAAAGGATATTTATTTATTTATTTTTTTGTAAACAAATCAAACCATTGCATATTTGATTCCTTGACTTGTAACCGGCATCAGAACCTATAGCTCGCCTTTTCCGTGCCCTCTTTCGGAAACTCGAAAATAGGTCCTACAGTTCGGACTCCTGCGGTTCTGAATCTAATCTCACAAGTGCAATGTGAAACTAATAATCACCAAAGAGTACAAATCCGGCAAATCTTTTGGAAATCAATTTTGAATCAAATTGCAAAAAATGGACTGTTTTAGCAAATACAGCGTTGCCACCTAAATATTTTATTTTGAAAAAATTTAGGAAACCCATGACTCGTGCCAAAGGCCATGTGTCCGTCATCACCAAAGTTGCCTTGGCTCAGGAACTTAGATACGAGAGGGAAAGGTCATGAATTGAGCACCCCCGCTCATCCGATCAAAGATCAGCCTCTATTAATCATGATATGATTTTTATCAACATTATATGCTCTTGTTCCAGTTATTAAGCAAGCTTTACTAAGGTTTGGTTTGGCATAACCAAAAAAAGTCAAAAAGTCAAAAAGTCAAAAAGTCACTATCTTATTTAAGTCATATCATTTTATTTCAGTCACATCACCTCTTTACCATATCACTTCAAACCCAACTCATATTTCATAAAAAGTCAAAAAGTGCACTTATTTAGTTTATCCCAAACAACCCCCAAGTGATGCACACAAGCAAGTATAGACTAGTTTGCCTAGGTTGGAACAATTCAATTTCATGTTTGTTTTGTAAAAATGGTTTGAATTTGCCACTTCAAGTGCGCTTAAAGTTTGTGAATTTGCCACCAAACATAGTGGGCTTAAAGCTGATTTGCCATTCAACAAAGTGGGCTTAAAACGTACATTTGTTGAATCGTTCCAATTCAAACAACAAGCCTTCATCCACAGGCATTTAAGCAGTTTAACAAGTAAGCATTTAGCCTCATGGTAAGCATGCTAGTCATGGCAACATTCACACACATGCAAGTATGTTAAAGCACTAAAAACTCACCTGGTACTCCAAGCCAAAAAGATATGAGTTAGAAAACATGCATGATTCCTAACTATACAAGATGTCTAATGCAACACATGCAGTAATGCTATTTAATATGCTCGACTACTAATATGGCATATGAAGCAATTTGATAACATGCGGTTAAACACGTATTCAAAGAAGTAATTGAAACAACAATGCAGTTTGAATGATGCGCTGAGCCTCGGTGCATGCAAGACAAGATGGATGGATGCAAGCATAAGGTATGCTAATTGAAATATGTCCCTAATCTAACCACCAAAAGCGGGTAAATAAATGGGAGAAAGACATGGGGTTAAAAGACATACACATTATTACATTACGCTCTCACGAAGGAGAGTATGAATGAATAAAAGCTAAGCTAATTAAGCTAATTATTACAAATCAAAATAAATAACTAGTTAAACTAATTAACTAATTATTATTACAACACTTGAACTAATAATTTAATTAAGTAACTAGACTAAACTAATTACTGCTCCACCTCGGGAAATGAAAGATATGCATGCGCATGCTCAGTTTCTACCCGAAAAGACTTTTGCTTTACTCTCGAAAGCCTCTGTTTGCACAGTTGAACACTTCCATAATCATTCTGCTCCCCCTTACCAATTTTCTGCTAATATTTGCATCAGTGGCCAGCCGGCCACTGGCAAAGACTGCCGGCCAGGTGCCGACCATGGAAGTGGCCCGCCGGCCATCTATGGTGCTCTGTCGGCCACCTGCCGGCCATAGATAGTGGTCTGCCGACCACTAATGCACTAGTTCATCATGCTGCAACAGAGAACAAACAAAGCAAAGAAAGGGTATTTCCAAGGATTGTCTGCACAATTCACCCCTTCTTTTTATGAACAAATCCAAGGAGTTGTGAACTTAAGGCACAAACCACCAATCCAAGCAATTTCATTGCACGATGGCTTGTGATTCAAGATGTTCAAGCTCAATAAATGCAAAAAAAGACACACAAGAACCATCACCCTATCATGCATGATCAAGGGCAATGGAGACCTAGGAAACTTGACACATTTCATCACTTTGAGTATGAAATGTCCTAATTTTTCTTGTGTTCAATTAGCATCCGATTGAACACATAACACACAAGTTATTATCTTGATCAAATTTAGTCCCAAGTTGTTAGTTACTCATTTTAACTTACCAACCATTCTTTAATCCAATTAAGTCCAAAAGGTGAGTTAAAGTCCTCTAATGGAAAGAAAAGCTGAAGGCACAAGTCACTTTGGGTACGAAAGAAGTATTATACTGTTGGTAATGAACCCCTAAGGGTTAAACCATTAAGTATGAAACCTCAATTTCACACTTAGGCAAACAAGTGGCTTGAAACCACTTTCAAAGCAAAATCAAAAGCCAAGAAAGGAGGGAGGTTGCAGAGATAATTAGTGCTAAAATTGAGTGTGAAAGCACCAAAAACAAGTAATCAACTCAAACAAGTGGTGTCTAAAAGCCTAAAACACCATGCTTGTGAGGACTATTACACTACAAGCATGCAAAACAAGACTCAAATGCAACAACCAATCCAAAATAGAGTTAAAATAGCCTAAATCAGAGACTAAAACATTCTAGAACTAAGCTACAACAAGCTAGAAAAATAAGTTAAAGCATGACACTAACTAGGGTAGCAAACAAGACACAAGGAGGGGAGGCTAACCCCTCCAAATTCGAACATCAAAACATGATTTTTATCACTGAAAACACTCTAAAAATCAGTATTTAAAGGCCCAAAAAAAGATGGTTTGAAAATGGAAAACAAAGGTGCAAAGGCTTTGTAAACAAGGAATAAAGAGGGATGAATCACCCCCTAACCTTAAATGACCAAAAACACCAATTTCAGCCCATAAAAAAAAAAGGTTTTTTATAACTAAAAAACAGCCCAAAACAATGAAAAAAAGATAGGAATACAAGCATGTAAAGCAAGCCTACAAAGTTAGTATTATACCTCTTGAAGAGAAGAGTGATTCCAAGCAACAATTCCAAACAAATACCACCTTCTAGAGCTCAAACCAAGCCCAAGACCACCTCAGGTCAGAGATGAGAGGATTTGGTTAAGGGTGTATAGGCAAGAATGTAGGAATTGTAGGCAAAAGTGTAGGAAATTTGTAGAGAGAGAGAGAATTGTAGAGAGAGGAGAGGAAAATTTTGGGTCTAAAATTTTCTAACCCCCAAAACATGAGAGATGGGGTTCCTATATATAGAAAACATGAAATCTATACAAGGAGATCCAGCCCTCTACATGTGGACAGATGCAAGCATCTATGCAAATAGCTGGCACAACTGGCATCAAATATCTATAGAAAACACTAGTGGCTGGCCGGCAAGGCACATAAATGGCCAGCAGACAAAGAGTGATGGCCGGCAGCCTCCAAGGATGGCCGGTAGGCCACTAGAGATTACAGGATGGAAAGACCAAGGCATGATCCAAAAAGGAGACAAAATGGATGCAGGGTTTGAAAGGCTCAAAGTTGGGGCATTCCGCTGAGGATTTCGAGCGCTCGGCGAGCAAACAGACTCGTCATCGGACGTACTTGCAAGGACATCCAAGTCTTAAAGGGCCGTAAAAAATGGGGTGTCTACAGTTGCCCCTCTTTGACAGAACTTGGAGTTATGAAATGATGTGAGTGAATGTCAAAGCCCAGAGACGACCCATTTTGACAAGGCCGTAAGACTTGGACAAACAATCAAAACAGAAATAAATGGTTGCGACTGCAGGCTGCTTACGTATCCCTTTGCAAGGAATCAAACAACGTAGTTCTGGGGCAAAATGCAAATGATATGCAAGATGCATAACATAACTTATGATCATGCAATGAGACTGTGCAATAAAACATTTAAATGCAAATGCTATGCAAAGAAATGCCACAGTTAAACAAACTGAAACAAGGCACAACAATTCTAATCATGGTGCAAGAAACACGAGCCCAAACTACATTTCATGCAGAAAGGATGTAAGAAAATTATGCAAGCTTGACTACGCGACGCCCAAGAAAGACAAAGGGCGACGTAACTGTTGGGCACACCCGAGGTCTTAACCGAGATCCTAACGCATTGCACGCGGAAGGAGAAAAAGGATAGCGTGAACACCGGGCACACCCAAATGTTTTTAACCGATGCAAACAATCCCAACACGTCTCACGCGAGAGGAAAAGAGGTGGTGTGAACACTGGGACACACCCGAATGTTTTTAACCGAAGGGGGGTGGTGTGAACACCGGAACGCACTCGAATGTTTTTAACCGAAGGTGAGAGGTGTGAACACCGGGACTCACCCGAATGTTTTTAACCGAAGCAATCCAAACGCGTCTCATGCGAGAGGAGGAAGGGGTGGTGTGAACACCGGGACGCACCTGAATGTTTTTAACCGAAGCAATCCTAATGCGTCTCATGCGAGAGAAAGAAGAGGTGGTATGAACACCGGGATGCACCCGAATGTTTTTAACTGAAGGGAGGAGGTGTGAAAACCGGGACACATTCGAATGTTTTTAACTGAAGCAAACAATCCTAATGCGTCTCACGTGAGAGGAGAAGAGGTGGAAGGATACGATTCGAAGGGCACGAATAATTTTACCTCAAACTCCTCTGAATAAACTGTACATACAATATCGCGCATTTCCAAGAAAGAAACCTAACAAGTATAATTCAGTAGGAATGCATGTTCTATGCAATATAAACAACCGAGATGGAATGTTAATGACATGTTCTATGCGAGAAACAAAAGCATAAGCATATTCTATGCATAATTCGTAACGGGAGCATATTCTATGTGTAAAACATAACAGATGCAAGACGCTTATGCAATTCCCGTGAAATGCACATCTTACACAAGGAAGCGAAATGCATATTCATGTAACAACGCGAAATGTATGTACAAGGCAACAACGTGAAATGCATGCACAATGCAACAAATGCACGTACAAAAGCATGATTTGATAAACAACTTCCAATTTACCTCTTAAAAGAATTACAATGTATTTAAAGGATATACCTCATTCATGTTGACAAGTGACGAACATCGCGCATCGAAAACATAGTTTTGAGCTTCCGTAGAGACATTTTGAACTTAACAGTGAGCTACACCTACACTTCTTGGGAACCAAGGATACAAAACATCATCAAGAACCCAAAGGAAGCTGCTGGCCACAAGAGAAGGCCATCGGCCAGGTGTCGGCCACTGGTGAGCCTTGCCGGCCATCGATGGCAGATTCAGGGCCTTTTGGTCATTTCGGTTCGGGTCTTTAAATATGAGCCACTAGGGCTCATTTCCTCACTCATCCAAGTCCCAAATCTTCCTGCCTCTCTCTCCAGACACTTCTCTCTAGATTTGCACTTTCTACGCATTTTTCAACACCCCACGCGAAGTTGATTCGCTAAAATCTCTTTATTTCCTTCACTTCGAACCGATTGAAACTTGATTTCGATGCTTGCTTCCTCACTTCCATCATTCTAGGCTTATTTCTCTCGAGTTTCTCTCAAGTTTTGTGCACTTTTCCTAGCTTTGACTTTTTTTTTTTTTCCATTTTCTCTCTCTTAACATTTGAGTTTTTCCAAGTTTACCCTTTTTCTTCATTTTGCTTCACTTTTCACCCACATCGTATCCATTTTTAGATGGCGGACGAGATTCCTCATGACGGGGCTCCTCCAGAGGTTCCCCCAGTAGTTCCGCCTGTGCCGGAGGTAGAGGAGCCAATAGCTGACCTGGAGGCCGACCTGGAGATGGAGTTCGAGCCCGAGGCCGAGCCAAAGCCGCTACCACTAAGGGTACGACCGTTCAATCCGATGAGATATCACCCATAGACACACATATTGCCTACTTCTGGAGGCATTAGATGCTTCACTGAGTTTGCCTGCGGTGCACCGGAGGACCTTTTGCTGAGGGAGCCGAATTCTCACTTGTCGGCCATTGCCGTTAAGGTAGGACCTCTATTTTTCATGTATTTTACCTTTTATAATTTGCATTTCCTGCACTGTCTTTATCGAATTCACCTAACTGCATTTCATACACTGCTTTGTATCGGACCATGCACTGTTTTCATCTGATTGCATTTCATGCACTGCCTTCATCTGATTGCATTTCACGCACTGTCTTCATCTGATTGCATTTCATACACTGTCCTATATCTGATGCATTTGTCTTCTGCCATAGGGCAAGTCTCGTGCCTTCAGAGGCTACGGTGCTACGACCGCTCGAGACAGGTATGACGAGCTCCCAACTGGAGTTCGAGACATCATTGACGAGGCGGGCTTCGGCCTCTTCTACTCTGGCTTGACTCAGGTCAGGTGATGGGATACCACTAACTCCTTCCAATTTTCCACCGCAGAGGAGATGATGATGACTCCTTACGACTTTGCTATGATCACCGGCTTAGGCATAGGGGGCGATCCGATCCCTCTTGATGCAGATATGGAGGAGTGAGAGGCGGCTTGGTTCGAGCTGCTAGGGGCATACCCACCCATATACTGAACGGGGATGGTCAGATATACTTGGTTTGCCGAACGATTCAGAGGGACCGAACCTGAGACGATAGAGGAGATCGAGTAGTACACTAGGGGTTTCCTGATGTTCGTCTTCGGTTCCACCTTGTTTTTTAACAGGTGGAACACTGTTGGCTTGTATTTGCTGAATGCCCTAGTGACCCTTCCTCAGGTTCGTTTTTACGACCGGGGCGGAGCCGGCCTCACTACGCTGTACGGATATATGAGCTCTACCTCCCATCTACGAAGAGACTTGATTGGAGGCTACTGGTGAGCCTGGGAGGTATACATCTCAGTTCTCTCTTTGCACTTTATATTTTCTTTATAGTTTCTGCTTTACATCTATTTCAACACATGTTTTCTGCTTCGCATTTTTGTATCTGCTCAAACACTGTTCATACACTGTGCTTTCTGTTTTGCACTTTCTGCATCTGCTCAATACTGTACTGATCACATACCACTGTATTTTCCCTATAGCTATGGGTATACGTATACTTTCCAACTCTCGCCCTGTAGCTTGTAGAGGAGCTTTCATTGACAGTCCCCTATTCGTGGATATATAACGGTCAGCTTCGCCATAGGACCCGTGAGCCTTTCACATTCTTTAGGTAGTACTTCGACACAGTAGCTGCCCATGAGGTAATCCGAAACACAACCATTTTTGCTTTGAAACTGTTCGTTTAGCAACTGACAACAACTAATAATCTGTAAAACTTCTATTTGCAGATCATGTGGCAGCCGTGGGCCTTGATGCCATGGGGGGTCTGGGACCAGTTCGCCGGCGCCTGGGCCACCTCCCGCTACTGCATTCTACTCAAGGGCCCAATCCGTTGGGCTTGGTTCTTGGGCGAGTGCTTCATGCACCAGATTATGGGTCTGCCGGACCCGATCGTCCCGATGGCTCCACCAGAGTTTATGCGGTCCATAGAGAGCCTATTAGTTGAGGAGGTCATCCAGTTCATGGTGGGCCTAGATGCCGACTTCTTCCAAGCGGAGGGCGACTATGTAGCTTTCATCCAAACACACTTGATGCCACCCCTAACCGATGTTCATAGAGCTAGGGAGGCGAGAGCTCCTGCCCGCGAGAGCGAGGCCCAGAGTGAGCTGGGCGAGCCGGGCCCGTGGTAGAGGGGCTTCCCGAGCAGAGCAGAGGGCTGATTGGCCAGAGCTTCCTACTACGCTGACTTGCTGGCAACACATTGGGGATGCCTACCAAGTCCTGATTGAGCCCACAGCGGCTGATCGTGAGCTTGTCGAGATCCGAGGCCCAACTCCGGTATAAGCCACACTTTAGCACTCGCACTCCATGTTTCATTTCAAATATATTAATTTGCAGATACCAATCATTCAAATACATTTGCAGGCACCAATCGAGTACACAGGAGGCGCCATTGAGCTGATACCCTCGTTGATAGGGATAGTACAGAGGAGAGAGACGCTGCTCAGCCTCTACGATGTTCGGGTAATTTCTTCAGTTTTACATTCCAGGCATCAAATTTCCACTAACACACTGACATTGACATTTCAACTGAAAACTTCCCAAACTGCACTAATACATTGCATTGATAGACCGCATCTGACATACTGCGCTTGCATATTGTATTCACACATTGTATCTGACTTATGCATATACTCATTCTACATACTATGCTTGCATCTGATACACATGCTATAATTGATACGTAACAACTGTCTTTTTAGATTCCACCCATACCGATGGCACCAACGGCAGTTGTAGCACCCGCACCAATAGTACCTCCTCCAGTAGTAGGGAGGAGAGAGAGACAGGCTCCGGCACATGGCCGAGGCAGAGCTAGGGACACTGGAGTTGAGAGTGGTCCTTCAGAGCTTATTCTAAGTGATGATGATGGTAAGACGAGCGACTCTGAGGAGGCAGCGAGTCAGCATTCAGAGTCATCTGAGAGTAGAGGTGACAACGTCGGCTCGGATTCCAGGAGTGGAGACGACGCCAAGGTGACCTCTGGAGCAGAGATCGATGATGACACCGGCTTGGGTTCCAATCTAGGTTTAGATAGCGGCGCTGACGGAGACAGTGCCCTAGAGTCCTCTCCTACGAGGAAGAGGACGAAGAGGGCTTCTCGAACCTGAGGCGACCAGCGTTGATTTTTTAATTTTTTCTTAGTTTCTTTTTGTTTATAGTTTTAGCACATTGTACAGCTTCAGATAGGTTTTATTTGCTTTGAAAACTTGTACTGCACTTTTGTAAAAGCAACCATGATCGGAATGAAAACCAGTTTTTTTGAAAAATTGTTGTATATTTGCATCATGAGCACCACTTAGCATGGAAATGAGATGAAAAAAAAAAGGCCAAGAGCACTCTTGATTGAAGCAAAATCTTAATCGGGTAATGAACTGACCAACAACTGACATAAAAAGCTATATTCAACTTAATAAACAAAAACAACTCGATAAACAAATCAACAACAACTCGATAAACAAAATGACAACAATTTGATAAAAAAAACAATATACAACTCAATAAGCAAAACTATGCGACAAAAACTGAAATACAAAATAAGAAACTTGTTAAAGTCGAAAGGAATGAAAACAAGACCTTAAAATAGACTAAAATCAAAACAAAACACATGCTTTCAGCATTATTTAGCACAAAGAGGGACAGCAGGTCAAAGGGGTTGCCGGCCACATGCCGACCATGGAAGAGGGCCTGCCGGCCATCAATGCCTTTTGCCAGCCATCAATGCAGATTGCCGGCCATCAATGTATAGGACCTCCAAATTGATGACACCTGGCTTCCACTCACTGCCTTATCTTCCACAAAAGATTGAACTTCATAGTTTCTTCATTTTAGCTACAAATTCTTCACAAATGGAGCCATTTTTCGCCGAAAAACTCCCGAATTGGATTGTGACTTTAGATGGCTCAGAAAAGGTGAATTTCTGGGGTTTCGACATAAATGCACTTTTCCTGCTGAGTCGTTCTCCACTTTGTTTTCTGTTCCTTCATACCGCGACTAGATGCTGGAACCCGATTGTACATGTCTTTAGCTTTGGGGGACAAGAGATATGCCCCACAATCGAAGAATTGGAGGCACTAATGGAATCCGGGCGCAATGAGGAAATCATACCTCAACCGCGCATTGGCCACATCCAAACTTTGGGACGGATGTGTGGGCTAACTTTACACGATGCTCGATTCTTGGTCCACAACGGAGAGCTGGACATTTCTAGTCTGATTCGTCAATTTTCTGAGATCAGTGACTGAGGTAATCTTCTTCGGCAGGGTTTTTGACAACACACCCTTTGTTTATGCATGCTGGCTCATTTCCTTCTTGCCCCTAGTTTCAGTGGGTTTAGCATTCGACTAGTCGAAGTGGCCTAAGGTTTGAAAGAGGGCAAGAGTTGCATTGGCTTAGTGTTGGCTGAGACTTTGATAGCCTTAGACGCCTTCCATCGACGAGAGACTACCAAATTCACGGGAAGTCCACTACTTCTTCAGGTAATGTTTCCCACCTTTTCTTATATGTGTTTCTCACATCACTCGACACTCATGCTCTATTTTTCTCTCAAAGCCCTATTCTTACTTTTCTCTCAACATACATCTCTCTTTTCTTACATCCCTTCCCAGGTGTGGCTAATGGACAAGTTGAAGGTAGTGGACACTTGCCCTACATACTCAGCCCGAGCATACTTTGTCCGCCAACAACTAGTAGATTTCTCGAATAAAGAATGGTGGTGCCATTGGATGTGCAGCAGGTCTGCTGCTGACATTGCTTTGCGTTGCCCCTGGCTTAATCTGACCAAAATGAGCTACAATATGACTCGGCAACCTGGCATTCAGCTGATTGGCCTGATACACTATGTATTCTATTTTTCGTTCCGGTTCAGGTATCAGTTTGGACATGATCAGATTTGCCCAGAGGAGAGGGTAGAGTACCCGGTTTCATTCCCCATCCGAGGTTCACATATGGCTAGGTACCTCTCTGCTTGGAGGACAAGAGAGCTTCTAGCCCCTGCCCCTAGTTTCAACTGCACCCTTGGCTCGAAGATGAGGCACAAACTGGGTCCGCTTTAGCATCAGAAGCCTCCACAATCACAAACAGGGGACGCAGGGGCACCTGACTCATCTATGCCCCTAGTTTATTGCTTTGATCTTACTTTTCAAGTTTTATGAATGTAATAAAAGTAACTTTGGTTTTTGTCGAGAGTTGGAGAATTTTGTATTGAAATCAATGAAATTAAAGTTGTGAGTACTGAAAATTTTCCTTTTGGTCCAAAAATGGTCCAAGTTGTAAAAGGTAAAATGTGAACAAAAATCAACTTTTATCAAAACTTTTCAAAACCATTTTCGATAAGGATCGCCACTTGACACATATGGAATCAATCCTCGAGATGTACAACCCTGAATCCAAAGATAACAAATTGCCCCTTAACTGAATAACACTGCTCAGCACTATAACCAACTCTCGGAATAAAGATCACAACCGAACCCTCAGATAAAGAAAGGACAAAGATAACTTGATCAACACATGAATAGGACAGTTGAGTTGGAGGTGTTTACGGCCGAACTTCAGGATGAAGTTGCCTACATATCCCGAAGATCGAAATCAGGGCTTACATAGTTTGGTTCGGGTTCACTCGAGTATTAACGCTTTCCTTTTGCGCTCTAACTTTTGCTAAGGCCGCCCTTTAGGGGTTTCAACCTTGTGAGCTCAATTTTTCTTTATTTCCAATTTTTTGTGCTCTAACTTTTGCCTAGGTCACCCTTTCGGGTTTTCAGCCTAGCGAGCCTCTCAAGGGTAGTATTTCTTCGATTTGTTCATGTTGATCGGTTGGGAAAATTCTAGGCCATCCAAGTCCATGAGAATTATAGCTCCACCGGACCAAATAGTTTTGATGATGTAACGACCAATCCAATTGGGTCTGAACTTGCCCCTAGGGTCATGAATGGGAGCTCGGTTGTCTTTCAGCACCAAATCCCTTTCCTTGAGATTCTGGGACTTAACCTTCTTGTTGAAAGCCTTGGCAATCTTGCGCTGATAACCCTGAACATGGTACAGTGCTTTCAGCCTTCTCTCATTAAACAACATCAATTCTTCGAACTTGCTCTGTTGCCAGTCTGCCTCTGCTATTTAACACTCAACCATAACTCGCAGTGACGGGACTTCTATTTCAATTGGCAGAACTGCTTCCATCCCATAGACAAGAGGGTAAGGAGTTTCCCCTGCAGACGTCTGGATTGAAGTTCTATGGCCCCAGAGTGCAAATGGCAATTTATCTGGCCAATCCCTATAGGTCTCAATCATTTTCTGCAGAATATGCTTAATGTTCTTGTTGGCGACCTCAACAACTCCGTTGGTTTGCTGCCGGTATGTGGGTGACTTATGAAAAGCCACATTGATTTCTCCAACAAATCTATCACTTCTTTCTTGAAGTAGGAGCCATTATCTGAAATGATCTCATTTGGGACTCTATATCGGCAAATGATGTTATTTCAGATGAACTTAGCCACATGCGCTGCTTTCAACACGGCATAAGACTGAGCTTCTACCCACTTTGTAAAGTAATCAATTGCCACCAGAATGTATTCATGCCCATTTGACCCTTTCAGTGTGACTGCACTAACGACATCGATTCCCCAGACTGAGAAAGGCCATGGTGAAGTCATGTTGTACAGCTTCGACGACGAGATATTCATGCGATTAGCATGAATTTGGCATTTGTGACATCACCGAACAAAACCAATACAATCCTTCTCCATAGTAGACCAGTAGTAACCTTGCTTGAGAATCTTTTGAGCTAACATTACTCCGTTCATGTGCACTCTGCACTCTCCCCCATGGATAGCTTTCATTAGGCGCTTTGATTTCTCTGCTTCAACACCCAACTTGTGCATTCCCAAATGACCCCTCTTATACAGTTTATCTCCTCAGATGATAAATTGAACGACCATCCGCCGTATTGCCCTCTTATCTTTGGCATTTGCCCCTAGTGGATAAACCTCCTTTTTCAAGAGGCTCCAAATGTCGTAGAACCAAGGGTTTTGATCTTGTGCTTCATCTATTGCGGCGATAGTCTCGTAGGTCGGCGTATATCTCTGCTCAATGATGATCGGACGCATTCGGACTCCAAATGGGATGTCTATCATAGAAGATAGAGTTGATAAGGCGTCAGCGAACCTGTTGTTCTCTCTTAGTAGATATGTGAAAGTCAGTTTCTCAAACCTAGGAATCCGAACATCCAAGGTCTGGTGATAGATCTTCATCTTTTCTTCTTTGACCTTCCAGTCTCCTTTTGCTTGAGACACAACTAGGTTCGAGTCCCTAATTATATCCAACCTTTTTGTCGTTAGTTCCAGGGTGGCTTCCAAACCAGCAATACATGCCTCGTATTCTGCTTCGTTATTGGATGCTTTGAATCGGAGTTTGAAGGCTAAGGGTATATGGGAATTGTCGGGTGCTATCAGTAACACCCCTATCCCATAACTGTACTAGTTAGACGCTCCGTTAAAGTACATTGTCCAAATCTCTTCCTCGACTTGTAAAATAGCTTCATTTGGGAACAAGTATTCTACCGCTTCATCCCCTTCCACTGGGTGATCTGCCAGGAACTCCGCTACCGCTCTCCCCTTGACAGGCTTGCAAGTGACATACTTCATATCAAATTTGGCGAGAATAAGCAACCAACGGGCTAGCCTACCCGTAAGCACTGGTTTCTCGAAGAGATATTTGATGGGATCTAATCTCGAAACCAGAATTATGAAGTAAGCTAACAAGTAGTGCCTCAACTTCCTAGTAGCCCATACCAAGGCTAAGCATGCTTTCTCAAGCAGGGTATAACAGGTCTCATAATCCAGCATTTTCTTGCTCGGGTAATAGATGGCTTTCTCCACCCTATCCTCAGATTCCTGAGCAAGCATGCATCCCATCATTGTGTCCGTTACTAATAGATACAAAATCAAAGGCTTCCCCGGCTCTGGCGGCGACAACACGGGCAGGTTCTGAACGTATTGCTTGATCTGCTCAAAAGCGAATTGACAATAATCATCTATCGAAATTTCTTTCCTTTCTTCAAGAGACCAAAAAGTGGTTCACAAGTCAAGGTTAATTTAGAAATAAATCGTCTTATGAATTGTACTTTATCCAGAAAGCCTCACATCTCTTTTTCAATCCTTGGTGGTGGCATTTCTAGGATGGCCTTGATTTTGGAAGGATCTACCTCGATGCCCCTCTGTGTGATCAAGAAACCCAGAATTTTCCCTGTTGTTACACTGAAAGTACACTTCTGTGGATTCAACCTCAGTCTGTATTCTCTGATCCGTTGGAAGAATTTTTTCAAGGCGGTGTAGTGGCCCTCTCTTTCTTTGGACTTGACAATCATGTCATCCACATACACCTCGACCTCTTTGTGGATTATATCATGCAAAATTGTGGATGCAGCCCCTTTGATAGGTAGCCCTGACATTCTTTAGCCCAAACGGCATCTCTATGTAGCAATAGGTTCCCCACGGCGTAGTGAAGGCAGTTTTCTCTCTGTCCTCGGGCGCCATCAGAATCTAGTTATACTTGGAAAATCTGTCCATGAAGGAGAGCAATGCATGGCCTGCGGTGTAGTCTACCAATCCATCAATGTGCGGCAAGGGAAAGTAGTCTTTCGGACTGGCTCTATTCAGATCTCTAAAATCCACACACACCCAAATTCTGTCATCTTTCTTCGGCATCGGGATGATGTTGGCCAACCAAGTTGGATATTCAGATACTAGCAAGAACCCTGCATATATCTGCTTGGTGACCTCCTCTTTAATCTTCAAGGCCCAATCCGAGTGTATTCTCCGCAACTTCTGCTTGATGGGTCAGGCCTCGAGGTCAAGAGAGATCTGATGTTGTACAATCTCAGGATCGATTCCGGGCATGTCTTTGTAGGACCACGCGAAAACATCTTTGAAATCTTTTAATAAATTGATTAAGTGTTTGCGCTCCTCCGAGGACAATGTGGACCCAATCTGGACCAGACATGGATCCTTCTCAATACCCACATTAAAAGCAATGATTTCATCTTCAAGGGGTTTTGCAAACCTCTCCTCTTCTCGATTAATCAAAATTTTCAAAACCAGAGGAATTCCTTCCTCATCGTTTTCATCAAAATTTTGAAAATTATGATCAATGCAATAAACAAGCGGAACAGAGAAATACTTAGAATTTGCAGTAGCATTCTCATTCACAAGGTCATGCTCATCCAATTCTTTGGTTACAACCGACTCAAAGGAAAAAGAAAAGGATGACCTAGACAAACCTCAGCATTCGGGTTATCAACCCTAGGAATACCGGACCCAGACTGAGAAAAACCAAAATTTGATTCTGACTCCACGGACTCTGTGGAATCATATTCTTGCTCACTACCAGACTCAAAACTGTTAGACAGGTAGCCCTCCTCTAGTTGCCAAACGAGCGATAGTGTGTCAGTTGCATCCAAAATGCTGCTAGAAGGGTTCATACCTAGTTGGTCCCCAATCATGGAAACGGTCAGGTTATCCCCCAAGCTCTCTGAGTTGATTGGAGGATCCGAAAGGAGACATGCCAGTGTTGCTCCTACTTCAAGCCCGCTGTTGTTGGAATCACTTTTAGTACTCTGTTCAGCTTCGGCAATAATTGGCTCAGCCCTTTCCTCTGTATCGCTATCTTGCAGCTGCAAGTCAGAAAAGATTTTAAAACCGGGAACCCGCCGTTTCTCAAAGTTGAACCAAGTTTTGGGAAAACCGCAGAATGAGAAGTTTTCACCCTTCCGAACAAAATGACCATTCAGGGTTCCCTGGATTGGTCTGTGTACAAGTTCATAGTGCTTCTTGGTCTGCTTAGCTCTGGCTTTGCAGGCCATCTCTTTCCCTTTCCTAACCCAATCCTCTTTGGTGGGCGTATAGCCAAGACCAAAGGCATGAGGGTTATGTGGCATATCGGCCAATGTAGTGACACCTTTTCGGCCACTTCTTCCTAACCCCATTCCTGGCATATGTTGGAGCTTGTTTATAAAGTAGATTGACTGGGCACTGACATACAAGCTCTCATCAGCTGCCAAGATGGTCTGCACTGCCTGGGCCTCAGCTAGGGTAAATCCAGAGAGGAATACATCCTCCTCGCCGTGAACAATTTCCAGCACAGGTGTAGTTACCTCTGGCGGAGGATGTATAGATGAATTACCGAACACAATAGCCATCCCCTTTCTATAGGGGTATTTCAGCATTTGGTGAAGGGTAGAAGAGACAGCTTTCACCTAGTGCAGCTAGGGTCTCCCTAATAGTAGATTGAAAGTGGCCAGCACATCTAGGACATGGAACTCAATATCCTGTTGAGCTGGGCCTACTTGAACTCTGACCTGTATTGTGCCCATCACCTCCTTGCTGGTGTTGTCATACGTCCGAATCACCTGGGCTGTAGGCATGAAATCTGCTGGTTTCAAACCGATGGCATAGGCTGTACAAGATGGGCAGACGTTGATTGCTGACCTAGTATCGACCAATACTACTGGCACCCACTTCTCTCTGCACTCCACTGATATGTACAGAGTTTTGTTATGTGCTGAGCCTTCTGGCGGCAATTCTTTGTCTGAGAAGGTTAAAGTCGGCATAGCACCTTCGGGGAAGACTAACCCCACAGGCTGCTCAGGAGTTGTATCAATGGACAATTTGGCTTTATCCATCGTTGATAGCACAGCCTGTCGGTGCACGCGAGAAGCCATGAGCAGACCCTAGATTGAAATATCGGCCTAGATTTTCTTTAACTGTTTCAGCATTGCTTTTTCTTCCAACTGCTTTTCCCTCTGCTTCTCAATCTCTTTGTCTTTTCTGGAGGCTTTAGCTTGGTCTAAGTGCGGGGGCTTGAAATACCGCCCACTCCTCGTCATATGGTCAATCTCTTTAGAGTACCAAGTGTTGTCTGGCAGGTCTTCACTCCAATCCTCATCAGTGTGGCAAGATGCAGATCATCATCTTCCCACCATATTCCCCTGGCAACCGACAAGTAATTATCCGGTTCCGTTCTAATCATTCTCATATCCCCCGCAGGGTGTTGGACTTTTCCAGCTTCTGTTTGTCTTGGTCCCTTTCTTGCACAAACCGCTTCAACACGGCTTTCTGCTCTGTATCTATGGTACGCACGACGCTCAGTTCTTGAGCTAAATTCTTGATACCGGTGCTCTCTGGCAATTTCCCCTTACCCTCGGCCATTCCAGCCACTGCAGCTATTCTCAATTCCTTTTCTTCAAGTTTTGGTTCAATTTTATCCTCCTAATCGGGTTCATCACTAAGCCACCCGGAGTTGTCTGTCGACCCATTCAGATCAAACTAGTCAATCTGCACGTCCCCTTGATATTGTTCATCGTACAGATTGTCTAAGTTTTATTCCAACTCTACCAGATCATCTAGACCTTAACTTGGACCATCCTCTCTAACCACACTCACGTCCACTACTGTCGGCAACACCACTTCGGGCTTGGCTTGGTCAACTGGTACAATATAATAGCACGGGTCATACATTCCCTCAGCTAAGTCCGCAGAGCTCTACAACGATGGACTAGCATTCCCCTCTAAGGCCAACCTCCCTCCTTCTACCATTGTCACCACCACGGGTTCAGGTTGAAAGGTGGAAATGTTCATCATACACAAGTCCGTGCTCTCAGGAATGAACACAGTCGGTTTCGGTAGGTGAGAAGGGGTTATGTATACGATGGGTCATATGGGATGGCCAGTGTATGTATTAGATTTAGGTTCTAAGGTGGGGGAACTTGGTTGTGGGCTAGAAGAGGGTTGGTGGTTACATTTGGCTTTTGGGGTGGTGCTATCACCTTGTTGTCAATGAGATCTTGAATCTCATGATGCAACCTGTACCATTGGTCGGCGTCGTGACCGTGCTGCTGGTGAAAGGCACAGTATTTGGCCGGGTTGTGTTTAGGTAGGAGGGGATCGGGTAGTGGGCGTTGTTCTAACGGCTTAAGATGCCCCTTTCAGATTAGCACCCCTAGGGCTTTGGATAAAGGCATATATAGTGGGGTAAAGACCCTTTGAGGTCGGGCTTGGTTGTTTGAGCTTTATGGATTTGTACTGGCGATTGGGTTGGCAGCCTTGGGTGTCGTGGTGACGGCATTCAGATCAGATGGTCGTGTAGTTGTGCTTCCACTCGTGGTTGCATTGGAATTGCGTGTGAAAGGCCTCTTAAGCTGTTCTTTTTCATCAACGATCAACCCCTGTTTCATCGCATCTTCAATCTGAACCCCTATCTCGTGGAGCTTAGCGAATGTAAACAATGGCAAGACTATGATCTTCTGCAGTAATTTTCCTTGCAGGTTGCGGACCACCATTCTGATTTGATCCTTCTTGGATGGCCTGATAGTCATCATCGAGGCCTTAGCCCTCCATCGGGTCACAAAGTCCAAGAAGCCCTCATTTGGCTCATGTCGAGTCTCTTCAAGATCACGGGTTGTGACCCCGATCTAGGTATTATAGGAGTACTGTGCGATGAAGGCCTCAGCCATTTCCTCCCAACTTCATTTCACAGAGTCTTCTAGCTTTGCATACCAGATAGCCACTATCCCTGACAAGGTTTGGCCGAAAAACGATAACTTTTGAAGTTTGGTGAGGCCCATTGGCTGCAAGATGTTTGAGAATAACCACAAATGGACCATTGGATCCCCAGAATCATCAAATTGGTCTATGTGTGGCATCTTGAATCTGTCCGGCAAAGTTACTGTAAAGTTTGTGTATCCATCCTCGATGTCAAGGATTGAGTTCACACCCTGTACCCGCTTGAAAAACTTTTCTAGCATATTGACCTTCAGTGCAATGGGGTCAACCTCAAATTCAAATGGTGCCTCAGTTTGGTACATTGGTGCCTTAGAGGTTTGTGGTGAGATCGATTCGATTGGAATACCCAAATTCTCTTGGACATTGAGAGTGACTCTGAGTGCTGGAATACCCACTGGAGGTGTATGGGAAGTAGAAGCCGTTGCTTGCTGTGGCTGCTATTGTTGCAACTTATTTATCACTTCCGTTTGGTGGGCTACAACCTCAGCCTGGTGGGTAGCATCTTGCTGCATGGTTTTTATGGTCTGTTGGAGATGACAAAGCAAGTCTTCTATGCTAACTGGGGGATGTTGTGCCATCAGAACTGGCGAATAATCTCTCACTAGAGTGGAAGTAGAAAACTAAGCTTGACTGGGCACAGGTGAAGTAAAAGGTGACTGCTGGACTGGTGAATTATGCCTAATCCTCCTCTGTCTCGTAACCGGTGGAAGCGAAGCAAACACTAGTTGTCCCCTAACAAGATCCCTGGATCTGTAAAGTCTCCTTACACGAGTCCACAGTGCTTAGGGGGTAACAGAATCGTCCGAAGCAATTGTGATAAACTACCTTGCAAAAGGAAATAAAGCAAAAATAAAAAACCACACAGCACCTCAGCTCAGATGTGAAAAAGACACAGTTGTAATCATAAGCTATAGAACTGCACTTGACACTGATTTCTACACCCAAAAATTGATACCCAAACTTTCAACTGATACATACATTCCTGTAGAGTTTCACTCTAAAAGCGCATACCAGTTAAGTGAGAGCCAAAACACCCTTATGATGGGGTAGGGTTACCCTGTCCTAGTTTTGTCTGGAACTAGGGTTAGCTATTCGAGCAAAACGGTTTCACATAATCTTGTATTTGGGTAAGCAACCTGTCCTAGTTTGGAACAGTCTCTATAGCTTTCGATATGCAACTAGGCCGATTGGTCAAAAGGGTACCTTAGCAAGACTACCTAATATACCTCTCATACCTAACACCGAGAAGTGAAAAGAGGATCAAATGGTACAGAGGTAGTTCAGATCCAAGGGTTGTGTTCCCATCGTGGTAGAGGCCACAACCGGTCAGCCTTTTGGTAAACTTTTCCAAGCAAGCCTTCGAAAAACTGTTCAAGAATAGCAAATGGCAAACACAATGACTTAGGCACACCAATGCAAATGCAAATGCAAAGAAACACATAAGTGTAGATAAAATGTCATATCATGAGTTCGAGTCAAGTTCTCTAATTCCCCAGCGGAGTCGCCAGAAACTGTAGCTTGCCTTTTCTACGCCCCCTTTCGGAAACTCGAAAATAGGCCCTACAATTCGGACTTTCGCGGTTCTGAATCTACTCTCACAAGTGCAATGTGAAACTGATAATCACGAAAGAGTCCAAATCCAGCAAATCTTTTGGAAAATCAATTTTGAATCAAATTGTCAAAAATGGATTGCTTTGCCAAATACAGAGTCACCACCTAAATATTTTATTTTGGGAAAATTTAGGAAACCCATGACTCGTGCCAAAGGCCACGTGTCCGTCATCACCAAAGTTGCCTCGGCTTGGGAACTTGGGTACGAGAGGGGAAGGTCATGCAATGAGCACCCCTGCTCGCCTGATCAAAGATCGGTCTTTATTAACATGATATTTTGTTTTTGAAAACACATGTGTTCTTATTCCAGTTATTAATCGAGAATTACTATGTAATGCGCACAGCATACAAGTATAGACTGGATCGCCTTAGTTGGAACAAAACATTGCATATTCGTTTTTTTGAAAACGGTTTGAAGTTTGCTACTCGCAAGTAGGCTAAGACGTAGTTTTGATGAATTGTTCCAATTCAAGTAATCCAACCTTCACCACAGGCATTCAGGCAGTTATATCAAATAAGCAATTAGCCTCATGGCAAGCATGCTTTTATGGCAATCAATAACACATATGTAGTATGCTAAAGCGTAAACACTCACAGTGTACTCCAAGCCAAAACATAAAACTAGTTAGAAATCATGTATGATCCTAGTTCATGTTAAGATAGCTAATGTAACACATGTGAAAATGCAACTCAGATAGGCTCGGCTATTCTAAGATGTCATGTGAAATGCAACTTGATAACATGCTGTTGAACACGTATTCAAGTAAATGTATTGAAATACAATGCAGTTAGTATGATGCACCGAGCCCGGTGCATTCAAGATAGATGAATGGATGCACGCATGCAAAGCATAAGGATGCTAATCAAAATATGCCCTAAAACTAACCATCGTAAGCGGTTAAGTAAAAGAGAGAAAGACATGGGGGTTGGAAGACATGCATCACACACATGCACGCTTATTACAACATTGTGCCCTCTCGACGGAGGGTCCAAATAAAAAGCTAACTAGCTAATCTAAACTAATTAAACTAATTATTACAAAACAAAACTAGCTAACTAACAAATTAACTAACTAGTTATTACAACCCAAATAAGCGGCTAAATGCATTAACTACTTAAGTACAAACCAAAGCATAAACTAGCTAATGAAAGCAATAACCAGAGGTCCTCGGGATGAGGAGTGCATGCATGCCCGGTCGCCTTGTTCGGAAATCCATCACGATGCCCCAACTTGCCTCTGTTTGCAATTGTCCTCAGAACCTTGCACCAAGCTCCAGAAAGCTTCTAAGTCACCTTGGGAACCTGTGGGAGGGTGGCCGACCAGTTGTTGATGTTGCAGACCACTAGCCAACCACCTATCTTTGTTGTAGACCAGAAAAGTGGTCGGCTAGCTAGTTTTTATGGCTGGCCGACTAGTTGTTGCTGCCAGACGCCAGATTGCTACAACAGAGAGCAAAAAAGGGCATGGCAATGTATTTGCAATATGTGTGTGCACAACCAGCCTCCCTGTCATTTCATGAGCTCAAGGGAGTGTAGTTCTCGACCCTCGGGCCACCAATCGCGCATCTCGATGCGTGATGGCCGAGAAGCCAAATTGCACAATTCAATGTAAAACGAATGCACACATAAACACATAAAGCCTAGAACTCTATCATATACGATCAAGAGCGTCGGCGACCGAGAATTGAGGCACGTTTCATCACTTTAAGTATGAAACGTCCCTCGTGTTTGGACTAACACCTAATCCAAACAAATGCAACAAATAACATGCAATGTAATGCATGTATGCACAATGCAATGCAATATGAGAAACCTAATGGCATGCACACACAATGCAATGCAACATGAGATACACAATGCAAATAACAACATGGCATACTCAATGCAATGTGACATGATCAACTCAACAAAGCTAATGACATGCAAACAATGCTAATGCATGAATACACAAGGCAAGGCAAAATAAGCATGCAACAACATGATGTAATGTAAGCATGCAAATATCATGAAAGCAAACATGCTCAATGGACTTAAACCAAAAGGGACAGACCTCAATCATGCCCAAATCAGTGCCCATAATGATGAAACTAAGGCATGAAGATCAAGATAAACATGTACAATGCAATGGCCCATTGACTAGGCATAAGAGCACAACTCTCAAGAGTGCTCAAGGAGTGACAAACATGGGAATGTAACCACATTATATGCATTGAAATGAGGTATGAAATGATGTCAAATCATTCAAACAGCACAAGCATGACATGCTAGGGTTCTTAAGGCATAAGGCTAGCAAAGAGGCCTATACAAAGGGACATGCAACACATGGTACAAATGTATGAACCAAACATGGACATAGCTTAATTATGTCTAAACAAAGACCAAAACATGCTTAGATGAGGGCTCAAGGACCTAGGCAAGATGGCATACATGCTAGGCCACAAACAAGGCAACAATGCACAACACTCAAAGACACTCAAAGCATGAATGAAGTGGGAACATGGCAGTCCTATATGCTCTGAAATATCATGGTAGATGATGCCAAATCATGTACATGATGCAAATGAAGCATGCTATGGTACTCAAAGCTTGAAGCTAGCATAGGCATATGCACTATAGCTATGCAAAGCATGAAGCATATGGCAAAGGCAACCCAAAACAGTCCTAGAACATGTCAAAATGAGTCTAAAACATGTATGGAAGGAAGCCAAAACAAGCTAGCATGAAGGGCATAAGGCATGATGAATGCAAGGGAAATAAGGTGGATTACACTACACTTATCAAGACCAAGCATGAGATGACTTAACCAAAAAAAATCAGAGTTATATCATGGAAAAATAACCCCAAAAAAACACATTGAAATGATAGCTCGCAAGCTTAGGCATGAAGGCATACGCAATGATTCATGTTAAGGCATAAAGGGCAAACCCTCCAACGCATTGAATAAGTGACAAATGTGAATGCATGACCATGAAACATGCACTGAAATTACATATGAAATGATGCCAAATCATTCAAATAAGCCAAGCAATGCATGCTAGTGGACTTGATACACAAAGCTAACAAGCTAGAATGCACTATAGCTATACAAAGCATGGCATGTATGACCAAAACAACACAAATCAGAGCTTAAGCATGCTAAAACATGGACAAAAGCTTCTTGAAGTTAAGCCAAAAGCATGCTAGAATGACATGTTAAAGCATGATACACATTAGGCTACTTCATGGAAATGCACTACAAGTGCATGGAGCATGCATAGGGCCATTAAACCAAACCAAAACAGACCTAAGGCATGGCAAAACAACACTAGAAACATGCTGAAATGGACCCAAAATAAGCTAGAACGGCATGCTACTTCATGAAGCATACAAGACTAGTTTATGAGGATTACACTACAAGTGTATAAGGCATGCAAGAGCCAACCAAACCAAGTCAAAACAGATCCGAGGCATGCTAAAATAACCCCAAATACATGCTAAGAACAAGCCAACACAAGCTTAATAAACATGCTCAAACATGAGGTAAACATGACAAGTATTCAAAATACAAGGAGAGGGGATGACCCTCTCCTATTTAGGACCCCAAAACCACCTTTTCACCACTAAAAATCCTCTGGATTTCAGTGGTAGAAAGGTCATGCAAAGGTTAGAACAAGAGCCAAAAGGGATGGCTCAAAACAAGGCCTAACAAGGCCTAAGAGGGGGTAGACTATCCCCCAACACAAAAATGACCTTAAACAAACATTTTAAGGACTGAAAAATAGATCTTTTTGCAGTAGGAAGTTAAGCTTAAATCAGCAAGAAAATAGGTCTAAAAGCTTAAGCAAAACAAGGGATTTAAAAGGTAGAAACTCACCCTTGATGAACACCTTCAAAGCTGCAACTTTGGCACACTTTTTGAACTAAAACCAGTCCAAAAACTTCAAAAACAACTTCAAGGGACCTCAGCTCCAAGGGTATGGTGTTTGAGTGTGTGTTTGTGTGTTAAAGTGTGGTAAAACTACACTTTTAAGGCACAAAATGAAGAACAAGAGCAAGATAGATACAAGTATGTATGTATAACTCTCAAGCCTCAAGAACTGAACCTAGAGGAGGGAGGAGGAGGTTCTGTTATATAAAGAACCTATGCTTAAGCATCTTGAGGAAGCTAAGGGTTCAAGGCCATCGTATGGAGGATGGCTTCAGTGCCTTCCAGTTGTGCCAACTGGAAGAAAATATCTCCAAAAAGGTGACAAAAAGCAGCCGACCACTTGAAGTGGTCGGCTAGCTGCTTGAAGTGGTCGGCCAACCACCACAAGTGGTCTCCCAAGACAACAAGTGGTCGGCCACAGTAGGAGAGAGTCTAGAGCATGAAAACAAGTAGGTGGTGTGGTGGCTCACCAGAAAAGGTGGCCCAAAGGCCAAGAAAACCAGTTGTCAGACCAGAAAACTAGCTGGCAGTAAGAAAAGTGGTCTCCAAGGGGAAGAACTGGTCTCCCACCCTTGTACCATCTTCCAAACAAGGAAAACAAGCTTTGTACCAAAAACAAACCAAAACGGATGCAAGGCGAAAGTTCGGGAGGCAAGGCACGCGGCCGAAAGCCTTGAAAACTAGTCTATCGGCACCAAAAGTGCTCTATAACCCCAAAAGTGGTCTCCCGGACCACAGTGCCCCTCTAAGCAGAGGCAACAAGGTGTGGTTCAAAAACCACGCCAAACGGAGAACATTAAGCGGTCCCGAGACAAGGCGCACGATCGAAGGCTCTGAAAATTGAAAATTGGTCTCCAAACGCGAAAAGTGGTCTACGACCACGAAAAGTGATCTACGACCACAAAGAGATGGTCTACAAGACCACTCCCTCCCTCCAGGGAAGAGAAACAAGGTTCGGTCCGCAAACCGAGCCAAAGCACCAAGAGTTCAGAGGCCCGGAGGCAAGGCACTCAGCCGAAAACTCCGAAACCTCGAAACGAACACGATATGCACTATCACCGAGCGCTCAATCGATGATGTCTGAGGCTTAAGGTTGGTAAAAAATGGGGTGCTACAGTTGCCCCTCTTTGACAGAACTCGGAAGTCATAAGTGACGGGAGTGAATGTCAAAGCCCAGAGACGATCAATTTTTGACAAGGCCGAAGACTTAGACAAACAGGCAAGATAATAAAGAGATGTGCCTGTAGGCAGGGGCAAAATGCAAATGGTATGCAATATTACAAAACAATGTAAATGATATACAATTTAACAAAACAATGTAAATGACATGCAATGTAATTGAATCATCAGACCACAAGCAGTGCAAAACCACACAAATATCATAAAGGGATGGAGATGCGACATCAAACTACATTTAGCATAGAAAAAAAGTGGGCACGAGCCGAACGACACCTAACACAGGCTAAGTGCCTACATCCTCAATACTGGCCTCAACGCAGCATGGATGGCTACTGTGATAACCCTGTTCCATACCATGCTAATTAGTCTTTATTATGAATGTGATTATGTGTCTGATATGATTTTGTGTGCCATTTATGCGAATATATGTGGTTTTGAATTTCTATCTGTTCACCATAGGAAAATCTGTTTGACTTTCTGCTTTGGAAATCAAATTGAAGGCCTTATCGGCCACGGAAACTGAAATTGACTACGCCATTGTGATTAGTGTAATTTTTAGAGCCTACGGTGAAATTTAATTGAAAATTGATTCGGATCAGATTAATTAGATCAAATTGATGGTTTAGTGCTCAAATTATTTAATATTAATAATTGTGATTAATGGAACTTATATAAAAAGGGCCACTTTCACTCAATTCCTCTCTTTTGTTCAATTTGGCTGATGTTAACTCTAAGGAAAGAGAGAGAGAGGGTCGGCTAGAGAGGGAAATAGGGAAACAATTGACGTTTGATCTTGAAGCTTGAATAATTTGAAGACTAACTCAAGAATTAAGCTTTTAGGTGAGTAATTGATTATGAATTCATGAGTTTAATATTGTAATTTTGTGAATTCAAAGTTGAATGGTGATAAAAAACAAGGTTTGTGTTGTATTTGATAAATTTGAAGTCAATAGATGCATGCATGAAAGAAATTGTTTGAGCATAATGTATGTGATCCTTGTTGAATTTTGATTAAAGTCCATGTATTTGATCATCTCTTCGCCAACTAAGTTGAGAGTACTGAGTATATCCCACATGCAAGTACAAATCATGGAGGTGTGAGTCTTGAATGTTTGAATTTAGTATGTTGGTTATGAGTTTGGGACAATTTGAGTCATGCATGTAATTGATTCATGAAATGGAGCTTCATAATGTAATGAATTTGGTGTTGGATCATGTTAGTACATGTATATGTGAAGTTTGAGCCAAAATATGCAAGATATGTTGATTTGGATGCAAGTTTGAAGCTCAAGATCAATTCTGGATTTTCCAGAATTTGGGATGTTCGCTCGAGCGGGGAAGGCGCCGCTCGAGCGGGAAATACGAGCTCCCAGAACTTTTTGCAGACATGATGTCCGCTTGAGCGGGGAAGTTCACGCTCGAGCGGGGAGCTATGTAGAATGACCTTCAGCTCGAGCGTCCGAGTTCACGCTCAAGCGCAAAAATAGGGCAACCAGTACTCTTGCAGACCTAATGGGTCCGCTCGAGCAGGAAAGTCCACGCTCGAGCGGGGACCCCTGTTTATGAAATTTTGTAAATATGTTTTGTGTTTCATTTTCCGTTCTCTTTCACTTCTAAGTACTCTTAGGCATGCATTAAGCATTGTAAATGAGTTAAAAGGATAAGAATGAAGCCTAAAGAGGAATATGTGAATTAAGAACGGATTGAATTGTTTGTGACCCATTGTGTTCATGGAATGTGTAGGGTCGAGCTCCAGGGCAAATCATCCAGCCGATCACTGAGTAATATCTTAATAAAGATATCTAAAGTATGTTGTTTGTCCAATTACTTACTTCTATGTAAGTCTTATAAGTTCGTTAATTCGAATGAAAGTATGAATGGGCCGAAGGCTAGTTTGACATGAATGAAAGTATGAATGGGCCAAAGGCCAGTGTGACATGAATGAAGGTATGAATGGACCGAAGGGTAGTTTGACATGAATGAAAGTATGAATGGGCCCAAGGCCAGTTTGACATGAATGAAAGTATGAATGGGCCAAAGGCCAGTTTGACATGAGCGAAAGAATGAATGGGCCAGAGGCTAGTTTGACATGAATGAAAGAATGGATGGGCCAAAGGCCAGTCTGACACGAATGAAAGAATGAATGGGCCGAAGGCCGTTTGACATGAATGGATTGGGCCCGAGGCCGTTCAATGTGTTTGGAACCGCAGTTACTTGACCTATGTATATATATATATATTAGGTAGAAATATGAACTGGGCCCAAGGCCGTTTGGTGCATATTGTTCTAAATACCGTTCGAGTAACTTCTTTATTTGATATTATTCACTGGGCTTTCGCTTGCGCTCATTCATGTGTCTGTAGGTGAGCCAAGGGAGGTCCAAACCCAGCCTTAGTGAAGTTTGTGAGAAACAACCAAGGTTTTGAAGAGTCAGCCGTACGTCTCACGCACGAGACTTGTTTTTGCCTTTTGCTAGTTTGCTATATTTTGTCATATTGGCGAGAACTTTGGTTTACAGTTGTGTATAGTTTTGATTGGCTGACTTAGACTTGAATGATCCTGTATATACAGAACTTTATGTTATTACATATCTTGATGTGAGTTATTAACATATATATGTATGGATTGTTATAACGTGTCATGTAAGCACAACTCTATTGACAAAAGTTTGAAATTGCTTCCGTTTGGCCCCTTTACTCTGATGAGTTATGTCTTGTTTGGTTTGAGGCCGTAAGTAATCCCTCGATTACTAGCCAGTTATGTCCTTAACCCATAGGGGCGGGTTTGGGTCATGACACTTACACATAACAGAACCATGTTTCAACGTGAAAGGGGTGCGAGCACATGCAAAACTATGTGTTTCGTAGAAAGAAACAGAGTACAAGTAATTGGATGGCATGATATAAGTGAGGAATGATTTGCTGAGGAAAGATCATGATCCTACATGCTGAATGCAGCAAACTAAAATACGATGCAATGGATGCAATGGATGAAGTGAATAAGGCGCACGGCCAAACCATATCTTGGCTAGAAAAGGCACGAACATAAAACAGACCACGTCTAACACAGGAATGGTGCCGACACCCTCAGACCACAATTTCCTTAGTGGAATAGGCGCGTACACATAATCACATAACCATGCTTTAACGCGAAAGTATGGGCACATGCCAGACTAAGCTTAACATGGAAAGGATGCAGGCGATACAATGGATATGCAGTGAATGCATGCAATATATTTCTGATATCCCTGTTCCGTAGTACGTTAATTGGTCCTTAATATGAGCATGATTATGTGTTTAATATGATTTTGTGTGCCATTAGGTAAAAAATATATATATATATATATGTGGTTTTGAATTTCCATCTGTTCACCGTAGGAATATCTATTTGATTGTCTGCTTTGGTAATTGAATTGAAGGCCCTATCGGCCACAGAAATCGAAATTTAAGACGCCATGGTGATTGGCATAATTTTTAGAGCCTACGGTGAAATTTAATTGAAAATTGATTCGGATCAAATTAATTAGATTAAAATGTAGGCATAGTGCTCAAATTATTTAAATATTGGTTATATTGGTTAGTGGACTTATACATAAAAGGCCATATACACTCAAGCTCTCTCTTTAATCAACTTGGCTGATTTAACTCTAAGAAAAGGGGGGAGGGTCGGCTTAGAGAGAGAGGGAGAGCTCACAATTGAAGTTTGATCTTGAAGGCTTGGAAATTTGAAATCTAACTCAAGAATTAACCATAGATCGGGAAGATTGAGCCTCTAGGTAAGTGAATTCATGAGTTTAATGTTGTAAATTATGAATTCAAGTTTGATTAATGGTCAAGAACATGAATTGGTTTAATTATAAGGAAATTGTGTTGTATTTGTTGAATTTAAAGTCAATAGATGCATGCATGTAGGAAATTACTATGAATTTCCATATTTGAGCTCAATGTGTATGATCCATGTTGAATTTTTGGCTTAAGTCCATATATTTGATCACCTCTTCACCAATTAAGTTGAGGATATTGTGTATATTCCACATGCAAGTGCAAATCATGAAAGTATGAACCTAGAATGGTTGAATTTAGTGTGTTGGTGATGAGTTTGAGTCAATTGGGACATGCATGTGTTTGATTCATGAAATTGAGCTTCAATGGGTTGTAATTTAGGGCTTATACCATGTTAGTACAAGTGTATTTGAAGTTTGAGTTATTGCATGCAAGAGTTGATGGATGAAATGTTAAGTTAAAACTCAAGAACATAGTTGGAAAACCCAGAAATCTTGGTGTCCGCTCGAGCGGGGAAATCGCCGATTGAGCGGGAAATTCATGCTCCCAGCATTTTTGCAGACATGGACTCCCGCTCGAGCGGGGAGCCATGTAGAGAGGCCTTCCGCTCAAGCGCCAGAATGCACGCTCGAGCATAAATTTGACATAGCCAGTACTTTTGCAGGCCTCTTGGGTCCGCTCGAGCGGGAAAGTCCACGCTCGAGCGGGGACCCTGTTTTCTGAAATTTTGTTTATGCGTTCTGTGTCTCGTTTTCCGTCCTCTTTCACTTGTAAGTACTCTTAGGCATGCATTGAGCATTGTAATTGAGTTAAAGAGATAAGAATGAAGCCTAAAGAGGAAAATGTGAATTTAGAACGGATTGAATCGTTTGTGACCCACATGTGTTATATGATGTGTAGGGTCAAGCTCCAGGGAAAATCCACAAGCCGATCACTGTGAGTAATATCTCGACAAAGATATCTGAAATATGTCGTTGTCCAATTGCTTACTTTTATGTAAGTTTATAAATTCGTTGATTTGATTGGTGGACAATGTTTGCTATGTTGAATGAATGGGCCAGAGGCTGTTCTGATAAGAATGAACGAATGGGCCAGAGGCCGTTTTGACAAGAATGAATGAATGGGCCAGAGGCCGTTTTGACATAAATGGATGGGCCAGAGGCCATTTTGACTTAAATGGATGGGCCAAAGGCCCTTTTGACATGAATGGACGGGCCAGAGGCCGTTTTGACATGAATGGATGGGCCAGAGGCCCTTTTGACATGAATGAATGGGCCGGAGGCCGTTTTGACATGAATAGATGGGCCAGAGGCCGTTTTGACATGAATGGATGGGCCAGAGGCCCTTTTGACATGAATGAATGGGCCGGAGGCCGTTTTGACATGAATGAGTGGGCCGGAGGCCGTTTTGACATAAATGAATGGGCCAAAGGCCAGTTTGACATAAATGAAAGTTTGAATGGGCCAAAGGCCGGTTTGTTTGGAACCGCAGTCACTTGACCTAAATTGTGTATATATGTTAAAGGGAAATATAAATTGGGTCCGAGGCCGTCTGATGTATAATGTTCCAATGTATTTTCTTTATTTGATATTATTCACTGGGCTTTCGCTCACGCTCATTCATGTGTTTGTAGGTGAGCCAAGAGAGGTCCAGACCCAGCCTCAGTGAAGTCCATGTTGAACAACCGAGTTTTGGAGAGTTAGCCCTTGTGTCTCACGCACGAGGCTCGTCTTCGCCTTTTCGTCATGCTATCTTATTTTTGTCTTATTGGCGAGGACTTTGAATATGTCTGTATATAGTTCTCATGGGTTGACTTAGCTTTGGATGATCCTGTCTGTATAGAACCTTGTGTTGTACATATTTTGTTGTGAGTTATTAATATGCATAATTATGGTTTGTGATGATGTGCCATGTAAGCACAGCTCTATGGACAAAGTTTTAAATTGCTTTCGTTTGGCCTCCATTAACTCTGTTAAAATACGTCTGGTTTGGTTTGAGGTCGTAGGTAATCTCATGATTATTGGTCGGTTATGTCCTCAACCCACGGGGACGGGTTCGGGTCATGACAGAGTGGTATCAGAGCACGAGTTAATAACTCACACACTTGTCCGAAAGAGCAATAAGCGTCTAGAAAAGATCTAGGATGCATTCATATGATAAGTGTGAAATTGAATGCATCAAGTATATGCTTAAATGTTTTGATATGAATAACTATGTGTTATAAGTTTGTGATTGTGCTTACATTGCAAATTATTTGAATATGTATGCTCTTTGACATATGCATACCTGTGAACTTTTTGTATAAAGTATAATGTAAATTTAATCAGATGGTGAGAACAAGAGCTGATGTAATAAAAGAGTCCTCTATTGCCAGAATAGATAGAATGGAAAGGTTGATTCAGGAAATGGCAGAAACTTTGAGACAGCAACAGGAGTGGCAACAACAGTGGCAGCAAGCACATCCGCCACCTCCATCGCCGGCACCACCCGTGCCAGATAACCAGAATGATGATCGGATAATAGCTCTCAACAAGGAATTCAAGAAAATGAAACCACCACAGTTCCATGGTGGATTAGACCCACTAAAAGCCGAAGCGTGGGTCCTTGGCATTGAGAAATTATTTGAAGTGTTCCCGTGTTCAGAGACACAGAAAGTACTTCTAGCCACTTTTATGCTAGAAGACGAAGCAAGAAGATGGTGGATGTTGATACGTGAGAATCACAGAGATGTTGACTAGGTGAAATTTTTGGAGATCTTCTATGACAAGTACTTCCTACAGTGTGTTCGGGACAGGAAAGTAGCATAGTTCATGGAACTTAAGCAAGACAGTATGACTGTAGCTGAGTATGAGGCCAAATTCACTGAGTTGGCCAGGTTTGCGCCACACGTGATTGATACAGACTATAAGAAGGCGAGGCATTTTGAAGGTGGACTTCGAAGCGACATTTTAGAAAGAGTGAATGTTTTGAAGTTAGAAGCCTACATTAGGGTGCTAGACAGGGCCATCATATCAGAGGCTAATATAGCTAGACAGGCTAAGCCAACGACAGAATGGAAAGGCAACAAAAGGCAAGGCTTCTTTTCAAAGAAAAATTTCTGAAAAAGCAGAACACGAGCTCCTCAAATACTTCGAATTCTTCCCGAGACACAGCTCCCATGTGCAACATTTGTAGCAAAAGGCACTTTGGAGTTTGTTATTGTGCGTCAGGAGTCTGTTTCAAATGTGGGAAATAAGGGCATATGGCCCAAGATTGTAATTAGAATGGTGGAAAGATGGCTGCTAGTTCCACTGCATCGATCCCAAAGCTGGGAAATACTTTGAGATCTACTACCACCGGGGATACTGTGAGACAGGGGAGAGTTTTTGCGCTTGTTCCGGGCGATACACGGAATGCCAACGCAGTTGTCTCAGGTACCATTTCTATATGTAATCAGGATGCCTTTGTGTTAATTGACTCTGGATCAACACACTCATTTGTAACATGTGCATTTGCATCTAGACTGAACAGACCTTTAGAATTACTGTCATATCTGCTATGTGTGTCTGCTCCATCTGGGGAATCTGTATTGTGTGACTCTATATACCGGTTTTGTGATATGCGTGTTGAGGATGCCATCCTATATGTAGACTTGTTACCCTTGAATTTTAGACATTTTGATGTAATTTTGGGCTTGGATTGGTTGACCAAATATTGCGCCACCATTGATTGTGTGACAAAACGGGTTGTGTTTAAACCACCAGAACATAAGGAAATTGTGTTTGTGGGTAATGGGGTAGTGCCTCCACCTTATTTGATATCTGTAATGAAAGCATGTAAACTAATCAGGAAAGGGTGTCAGGGTTATTTGTGCTATGTGTTGTCTGAACAATCCGTGAATGTTGAATTGAATGATATCCCTATTGTTAGAGAATTTCCAGATGTGTTTCCAAATGAATTACCAGGGGAATTGGTAGATAGGGAGATAGAGTTTACTATTGAAACTGTGCCAGGCACCCAACCTATTTCCAAGACTCCCTACAGAATGGCTACTGCCGAAATGAAAGAATTGAAAGAACAGTTGCAAGACCTGCTTGACAAGAGGTTTATTCGACATAGCACTTCGCCTTGGGGTGCACCAGTATTGTTTGTGAAAAAGAAGGATGGAACTTTACGTTTGTGCATCGATTATCGGGAATTGAACAAGGTAACAATAAAGAACAAATATCCCCTACCCCGTATTGATGACTTATTTGACCAGTTGCAGGGATCACAGGTGTTCTCTAAGATTGATTTGAGATCCGGGTATCATCAGCTGAAAGTTAAGGCAGAGGATGTTGAGAAAACCGCATTCAGAACGAGGTATGGACATTTTGAGTTTCTCGTTATGCCATTTGGAGTGACTAATGCTCCGGCAGCATTTATGGAGTTAATGAACCGAATTTTTAAAACCTACCTTGACGAATTTGTTGTGGTTTTTATTGACGATATTTTGATATATTCCAAGAATAGACTTGAACATGAACATCACTTGAGAACTATCCTGCAAATACTTCGGGAAAGGAAATTATTTGCTAAGCTAAAGAAATGTGAGTTTTGGTTGAATGAAGTTGTTTTTCTTAGGGCATGTGATCAACAAAGAAGGAATTTCAGTGGATCCACAGAAAATAGAGGCAATTGTGAATTGGCCTACACCGACAAATGTAACAGAGGTCCGCAGTTTCATGGGCTTAGCTGGTTATTACAGAAGATTTATGAAAGACTTTTCCAAGATAGCTATACCTCTTACCCAGTTGACACGCAAGGGGCAATCATTTGAATTGAATGATGAAAGAGAATCTGCCTTTCATGAGCTGAAAACGAGATTGACCACTGCACCAATTTTGACATTACCTTCAGGTACGGAAAATTTTGTAATTTTCAGTGATGCGTCTTATAAAGGTTTGGGTTGTGTGTTAATGCAGAACGAAAAGGTTATTGCTTATGTCTCTCGACAGTTGAGGCCACATGAGAAGAATTATCTAACACATGACCTAGAATTGGCCGCAGTCGTTTTAGCTTTGAAAATCTGGCGGCATTATCTGTATGGAGCAAAGTGTGAAGTCTACACGGATCACAAAAGTCTGAAATACTTCTTTACACAGAAGTAGTTGAATATGCGACAGAGGAGATGGCTGGAACTGATAAAGGATTATGATTTAGAGATTCAGTATCACCCCGGGAAAGCTAACACAGTTGCTGATGCCTTGAGCAGAAAATCAACGGGGAGTATGGCTTGTTTGCTTATTGAACAGAAAGAGATCTTGCAAGATTTTGAGAAGTCTGAAATCGAAGTGGTAATGTATGAACAGGGCAGATTGATAGCCGCTATTACAGCTGAGCCGGCAATCATTGATGAAATTAAGCAGAAACAGAAAGAGGATGAATTCCTCAAAAAGGTGATTGATGAATTTGAGACAAGTCCGAAAGCAGAGTTCGGTATTGAAAATGAAGTGTTGAGATTTCAGAACAGAATGTGTGTCCCAGATATTCCGGAACTAAAGGAGAGGGTTTTAGATGAAGCCCACAGATCCGTATTTCCTATGCATCCGGGTAACAATAAAATGTATCAGGATTTGAAACAAACCTATTGGTGGCCTAAGATGAAGAAAGAGATTGCAGAATATGTGTCCAAATGTCTTCAGTGTCAGCAAGTTAAAGCTGAACATCAGAAACCGGGTGGTCTACTGCAACCTCTCCCTATTCCTGAATGGAAGTGGGAGCATGTGACTATGGATTTTGTTGTTGGCCTAGCTCAGACTTCTCAAGGTATGGATTCTATTTGGGTTGTAGTTGATAGACTGACTAAATCTACACATTTTTTTCCTGTCAAAACTACATTTAATGCTTATAGATTGGCTATTATTTATGTCGATGAGATTGTCTGTTTACACGGAGTCCCGGTATCTATTGTGTCGAACAGAGATCCGAAATTTGTAGCTAGATTGTGGAAGAGTTTGCAGGAAGCTATGGGGATGGAACTAAGGTTCAGTACTGCATTCCACCCACAGACAGATGGGCAATCAGAACGAACGATACAGACATTGGAAGATATGCTTCGAATGTGTGCTTTGGATTTTCAGGGGAGTTGGGAAGACTATTTGCCACTTGCAGAATTTGCATACAATAACAGCTTCCACTCCAGCATCGGTATGGCACCATACGAGGCTTTGTATGGTAGAAGGTGTAGGTCACTTACTTGCTGGACAGAGGTCGGGGATAGAGCTTTACTTGGGCCTGAAATAGTGCAAGATACTTCTGAGAAAATCAAAACTATTCAGCAAAGGCTCAAAACAGCTCAGGACCGACAAAAGAACTATGCAGACGTTCGAAGAAGACCTCTTGAGTACGAGGTCGGTGACCATGTGTTTATTCGTGTGTCCCCAATGAAAGCCAAGTCAGGTTTGGAAAGAAGGGCAAGTTGTCGCCCCGTTACATCGGGCCGTTTCAGATTTTGGAAAGGCTTGGTCCAGTTGCCTATAGAGTTGCTTTGCCACCGGGATTCGAACAAATCCATAATGTGTTTCATGTGTCGATGTTGAGGGGTTACCTCCGAGACCCGTTCCATGTGATTGATTAACACCGAGTAGCTATTGATGAAAATATGGAGTACGCCGAATGGCCGGAACGAATTGTGGATCGGCAAGTGAAACAATTGAGAAGCAAGTCCATTCCAATGGTGAAAGTGGAATGGAAAGAACATTATGGGACGGATGCTACATGGGAAAAAAAGGAGGAAATGCGACTACGCTATCCACATTTGTTTCCCGACGAAGGTAAAATAAGTTTGGAGGACCAAACTTCCTAAAGGGGGGGAAGACTGTGATATCCATGTTCCGTAGTATGTTAATTGGTCCTTAATATGAGCATGATTATGTGTTTAATATGATTTTGTGTGTCATTATGTAAAAAAAAATATATATATATATATGTGGTTTTGAATTTCCATCTGTTCACCGTAGGAATATCTGTTTGATTGTCTGCTTTGGTAATTGAATTGAAGGCCCTATCGGCTACAGAAACCGAAATTTAAGACGCCATGGTGATTGGCATAATTTTTAGAGCCTACAGTGAAATTTAATTGAAAATTGATTCGGATCAAATTAATTAGATTAAAATGTTAGCATAGTGCTCAAATTATTTAAATATTGGTTATATTGGTTAGTGGACTTATACATAAAAGGCCATATACACTCAAGCTCTCTCTTTAATCAACTTGGCTGATTTAACTCTAAGAAAAGGGGGGAGGGTCGGCTTAGAGAGAGAAGGAGAGCTCACAATTGAAGTTTGATCTTGAAGGCTTGGAAATTTGAAGTCTAACTCAAGAATTAACCATAGATTGGGAAGATTGAGCCTCTAGGTAAGTGAATTCATGAGTTTAATGTTGTAAATTGTGAATTCAAGTTTGATTAATGGTCAAGAACATGAATTGGTTTAATTATAAGGAAATTGTGTTGTATTTGTTGAATTTAAAGTCAATAGATGCATGCATGTAGGAAATTACTATGAATTTCCATATTTGAGCTCAATGTGTATGATCCATGTTGAATTTTTGGCTTAAGTCCATATATTTGATCACCTCTTCACCAATTAAGTTGAGGATATTGTGTATATTCCACATGCAAGTGCAAATCATGAAAGTATGAACCTAGAATCACTGCTGGAAAACAGACTTTTAGTGGCGTTTAAAAAATGCCGCTATAAGTGCCAAAAACGCCGCCAATTCCTTTTGCGATGCTTAGCACCAAACGCCGAGGACGCGGCCGTCGCTATAGCTTTAGGGCGTTTTAAAACCGTCGTGATATTAGTATAGGCGGCGTTTTTAAAAACGCCGCCAAATGTCCTACCAACGCACGCTGATGTCACTGACGATATTTAGCGACGTTTTGAAAAAACGCTGTCATATCTTTTTTTAAACACCGTTAGTAAATAGGGTTTAAGAGGCGTTTGTAGAAACGCCGTCATATCCCTTTTTTTTTTTTTTTTTGAAATTGTGCTAATTTTATTTGATTAAACTAAAAAAATACCTATAATAGCACTAATATAAAATAATAGCTCCCATTCAAATAGTTGTAATAAAGCATTAATTCACTTTCTCATTCAATTAATATCCAATCACCATTACCCACAAAATTAACATATCCAAAATCCAGAAATCATGTTTTAACATTAACCACAAACTAACATATATCCAAAAATCATGTCTTAACATTAACCACAAACTAACATATATCCAAAAATCATGTCTTAGCATTAAAGTTGTAATCTTCACTGGTCTACATGCCTGCATCAGAACATAAACTGCAATCAGATTTATCAAAATAAACACAAATTGAAGAATTTGTACCCAATACTTATAAATAGTACTTAAAACTTGAAGAAGCACTAACAAGAAGATTTTATCACATACCAAGAAGCACTAAATAAATACATATAAAGAAAATGGCATACCCAAAGACAATACAGATACATATGAGAATCATGTAAAATTAAATAAATAATGCTCTCATAGCATAAACAAATTTAGAGGCCATTTGATCTAACTCCTACTCATCAAATTTGGCAAACATCATTCTTTCTAAAAAAATTGCAAAAATTGCCAACAATTTCTTCAACGTATGATCAATTTCACACAAGAGAGAGTATTCATGAACTCGAATCCAGGAAAGAGGCTACAAAACCCATAAAAAAAAAGGAAAGAGAATACAAGATCATTGAAGCTTGATATACCCATTTAAACAAGTGTACAAGCCCAATTCAACAAAAGATGCAAATCTAGCTAAATTCCTATACTTTGATTAAAAAGAAATAAATTATAGAAAGTAAAAATTATACAAAATAATGTAAAAGGAAAAGAAAAAGAAAAAATATTTTTTTGATTAGAATGAACATTTCACAACAAAATAAGAATTCTAATTATAAGGAACTATTTTTACAGGCTGTATGCTCTCCTTGAACTCATAAAGTGTGGTAGTTCACAACTGAGATGAATCAACTGCTGAGGATACATACTATGCTTGTACAATCAAAATCATACAAATATATGTGCACTTAAGACACATATTAACAAGGCCCTAAAACATAATATGAACTAATACCTTCTTGAGAATTATGTCAAGAAGTTCTGCCTCTGCTTTTGAATCAAATACCTTAGCTTGATGGCTGCTATTCCAAGAAAAAAAGAAACTTGAATTCATCTAAACTAGCAATTTACAGGGAAAAACTAGCAATTTACAACATGAAAAGTCAAGCCATGAATAATAAATGTGAAAAAGAAAACCATATTATATATCCAGGTAAAGGAGTAATCTGGAAGCAACAGGGGGAATTATGTTGCAATTACAATAGTTGTCAGCCCAGATGAGAAATAAAAACCTTTTTTTTTTTAGCTTTTAGGGTGCATTTTTGGTTCAAGATACGTCCTACTACTTGGAACCAAAGAATTAGTAGATCTATTCCGGTCAAATTGGGACTGAGCAAGGGTTTTGAACTTAAAATCTATGATCTGATCATTGAGTCAATTCCCAGATTATAATTTCATTGCAGCAATATATATTTTATTGACTCTAGAACATAGTAATATGTAGAAAAGAAATGGTTTCAAGAGCCAGCAGATATACTGAGAAGAAAGGACGGAAAAACCTACCATAAAGCCACCTGTCTCTGTTTGTCACCAAGTGTCAGATATGGGGCATCTTGAATCTCCAACTATATTGAAAAACCACCTGTTAAGATGAAAAAGAAAACGTGTCATACTTCTTGTGTTCAAAAAATGTAATCCAGCAACAAAAGTAGAGCTCGTAACCTCCATGCACTAGGATTTATAGGCTCGCCTACACTACTGAGGACTCATAAGGATTTTCGTGAATAGCGGGTGACATACTGCATGGTAAACAACATGTGGAATACAATGACAGAATGCATTAATAGAGCTCTTCTCCTCTCTTTTTTGCATGTTTAATCTTTGTTAACAACTACAAATTTATGCAAGAACATCTTCACACTTGGCCAAGACACAGAAAACTAGTGACAATGAGAACAGAAAAATGGTTTAGATCATCACAAGAGCCAGGTATAAGCTTGACCACATGGTTTAGATCATCACAAGAGCTTGTTAATAAGAACAGAAAAATGAATGTGACAATGAGAAAGAAGAAAACAAACACAAAGCAGTTATGCAGTGAAAAATCTAGAAACCTCCTAGATGTTGATTTGTGATTATGTATCAATTTTAAGCAGAATATAACAATCCCAATCAAACAATCAAGATAAAGAGACACAACGATTTTACGTGGAAAAACCACAATTGGACACCTCCAACTGTGATAAAAAAACCACGGGCAACTTCCACAAGACAATCCACTAAGAAGAATTAAAGGAATTACACAGGTATACTCTCAATTATCTAGCGAATCCACAACGCCTAATTGAACCAACCTCTATGTGCCTCTTCCAACCCCATCTTCATCACGGAATTGTCTTTCTGATGAGCCACTCCAGAATCCACCGAAGCTTCAGGCTCGAATTCTTTAGAATCCACAACTGAAGATCAACTCTCTCTTTTGTAGAACAAACAAACATACCTTTGATATATACTCTTTAAACCATGAGTTGAATACTCAATAAGACATCAAAGAAAACTAACAAAATATCCCCAGTTATAAACCTTAAGAACCAAAAAGAAGATCTGGAGGAAAAATTAATGAGTAGTCTAGTTTTGGGAGAAAAACCAACTACTTATAGAAAATCCAAAGTAATCCTGTTTTTGAAAGAAAACCAACTTCTTAAAGAACTCCAAAGAAATCCTAGTTTTGGAAGAAAACCAACTTCTTAAAGAACTCCAAAGTAATCCTAGTTTGACCCAACAAGCAAAATTGGAAAATCTGGAAAACTAGAAATTATTACAACCTTGGGTTTGATCCATGGAATTTGACAACAAAGAGTCCTAACAATCTCCCCCTTTGTCAAATCCCGGACAAAACCACAAAAACACTAAAACAATTTTTCAATCAAAACAAAAACAACACCACCAACTAGGAACCAACACTCATAACCAAATCTAAAATCCATGCTCTTGAACAATTATCCTGAAAGAAAACAACCACACAAGCCAACCAAAATCTGTGGAACTGGATTAAATAACAAAAGATAAATCCATCCATAAACAAAATACTATCCAAATATACTATCCATCCATAAACATATGACAAAATTATCTTGAAGCATGAGATGGAAAATATGAATAGATGCGACTTGGAGATTTTAAGAACATGTAGCATGAAATATATGAAAACTAAGACACATGCACCCGACAACATTACTCCCCCTAAGACATATGCACCAAACTCCCATAACAATAAACAAGAAAAAAACAACAAAAAATAATATGGTAGAGCAAGTAAGGAATTTCAGATTTGGACCTTAAAACACACAAGATTATCCAAGAAGCACAATTACTTGAAAACACAATGTGCACAGCCTGTAGAAGATTCCTCATAAAAGAAAGTGATGCATTATGTGAAAAGCATAGATCCCATGAGAAAAGTGTGTGTGTGACTCTTGGAGTTCGACAAACACAAGATTCAAATCCTAGTAGTGATATGAAAGCTGGACCTCCGACAAGAGAATCTAAGCACAATTAAGAAAAGTCAAACCACTAGGAATCAAGGGGTATTTGTTGAGTAAAAGCGGAGGCTCCCCCTCAATCAATGAATCCTTTATTTTTCCTTTTTTTTTCACATCTTTTTTTCTTTCTTTCTTTTGCACATTTTTTTTTTCTTTCTTTCTTTTGGACATTTTTTTTCCTTTCTTTCTTTTACACATTCATTGGCGGCTGACACGCTCAAGAGTATGGAAACCGAACCAGAGAAGCATGGATATAATAAGGATGGCCTGGTTGGTGACTCTGAGGTAGCCTTTTCCTCATGGCTGGACTGCAAAGAATAAAGGGGGAAAGCCATGGAGATGCAAAAAGATGGAAGATGGTTAAGAGACTCAACATTACCCATGATATGCTAGTATAGGTCAATTCCTCTAGAAAAGCAAAAGATACACTACCAGAAGTCCAAAAAAAAATAATCACTAAGGCGGAAGACTCCAAAATTTGCTAATCCAAGAGTGTGTACAAAATGAGACATACTAATCAACGAACCCACACTCCAAAATGAGTAATGACCACAGAAAGCACACACATATTAACAGGTAATGGATATTCTCATCAATTCCAATATGCACCAAGGACTGCTCAAAAATTTCAAGCTTGCAAAACCATACTAAGAAAATCTTTTTGGGATTTTTTTTTTCTTAAACAAAGCAAGACAAAAAAAAAAAAACTAACATGCACATATATTTTTTTTCATTAAAAAAAACACACAGAGACCCAAAAAAACTAAAAAGAGTAAACACATTAACACAAGTCAAGTTTTCTTACCCAAATTTTTTTGATCTTAACGAAATCAGGTCTAGTGGTCTTGGTAAGTGTCGTGGTGTTATGAACACCCTCATGGATCTTGGTATTCCGCTTAGACATGTAAGTCGAATTTCTACCCTTTTGAGACACTCTCCCATGCAACTTATAACAATAAGGGCGAATATGACCATGCATACCACAATGATGACAAATAAAAATAGGGTGTACCTTCTTTTATTTTACCTTACCAACTCTAGGGAGTTTGAGAAGTCTTTCCTCTTGTTGAATCTTTTGTCCTCCCTTTCCTTGAGTTCTTGTATCATTAGATGTGGAAGCACTCTGTTTTTGCTCTCTCTTATCTCCAAAGCCAATGCCACTTTTGTCTGAACAGATTTGTTGAGATCCAATGATATCCTCCAAAGTTTTTGATCCTTTGTTCCAAAGACCAATGGTGACCATGGCACACTTGAGCTCTTCTTCTTTCTTGATCATTAGTTCTTCCAAAGCAACTTGTGACATCTCGAGAGATTCAATCTTTTCTTCAAACATGGCATGGGATTCCTGTAGCTTATTCCTCTCTGTCTCACAAGTCAACAGTTTTGCACAAAGAACTTGTTGATTATCAGCTATCTTGATGGCATTGATCCTAGCCTCGGAAATCTCCTCCTTAAGTTTGACATTCTCATATTCACATGCTTTGAGTTTCTTTGTGAGTTTGTCATTCAATTTGAATAAATTAAGAGACTCCTTATAGAGCTTTTCATAGGCTTGCTCAAGCTCCTCATGATCACTCTCCGAAGATTCATCATCAGAGGTATTCTCAACTGACCTCTTCGAAGACTCTGTTTGTCCTTCAACTTCGGAAGCTGCCGTGAAAGCAAGGAATTGTTTATGTCCCTCTTCACTTTGATCTTCATTGCCACTATCATCTTTATCAGATTCTAATTCATCATCCAAAGTGATAGCGAGGGCTTTCTTCTTCTTCAAACGAGTGGGGCATTCTTGAGCAAAGTGGCCAAATCCTTGGCATTCATAGCATTGGAGTCTTTCAGAGTTCCCTTGTATCTTTCCTTTTTCTTTCTTGGCTATAGGATTAATTTTGAGTTTATCTTTGCCTTTGGATTTATGAGTATGAATAGATTCCAAAAGATTAGGATTCTTTTTCAAAAAAGATTTTTTAAATTGTTTTACAAAAAGCATCCATAATCTTAGAATCTATCTCACAATCCTCATCAGAATCCTCTCTAACTTTATGAGCACTACTAAAAGCAATATCTTTTTGTTTCTTTTTGAAATTCCTATGTGCCTCATAAGTTTGGAGATTTCCAACCAACTGATCCAGCTTGAGGGTGTCAACATCTTGAGCCTCCTCAATTGCTGTAACTTTTGGTTGGAACCGATCGGGCAAGGATCTCAAAATTTTTCCCACAACTTTGGATTCTGGTATTTTTTCAGCTAAATTGAAGCTGGAATTTACAATGTCACTCAACTTCGCATAAAATTCATCAAAGGTCTCACTATCTTTCATTGAAAGGTTTTCGAAACTAGACGTGAGCCTTTGAAGTTTTGATCGTTTAACAGAAGGAGTGCCCTCATGAATAGTTTGTAAGATATCCCAAGCCTCTTTTGCGACTTCACAATTACAAATACGGCTAAACTCTTCAGGTGTGACAGCGCAAAAGAGAGAATTGATAGCTTTACTATTCCAGCTACTATTTTGGTAATCAGTTGTGTCCCACTTATCAATTGGTTTGGGGAAAGTTACTCCATCAACAGTAATTGTTGGTTCAGTCCACCCATTCATGACGGATTGCCAAACTTTTTCATCAATAGATTTTAAAAAAGATCTCATCCGAGCTTTCCAAAAAGAATAATTGGATCCGTCAAGTAGGGGTGGTCGAACCATAGAATTTCCCTCACGAATTGAATCCATTATCACAAATCAAATAAGATCTCGTTCTAAAAAATTTTTTTTTTTAAAAATAGAACGACCCGCTCTGATACCAATTGAAAAATCTAGAAATCTCCTAGATGTTGATTTGTAATTATGTATCAATTTTAAGCAGAATATAGCAATCCCAATCAAACAATCAAGATAAAGAGACACAACGATTTTACGTGGAAAAACCACAATTGGACACCTCCAACTGTGATAAAAAACCACGGGCAACTTCCACAAGACAATCCACTAAGAAGAATTAAAGGAATTACACAGGTATACTCTCAATTATCTAGCGAATCCACAACGCCTAATTGAACCAACCTCTATGTGCCTCTTCCAACCCCATCTTCATCACGGAATTGTCTTTCTGATGAGCCACTCCAGAATCCACCGAAGCTTCAGGCTCGAATTCTTCAGAATCCACAACTGAAGATCAACTCTCTCTTTTGTAGAACAAACAAACAAACCTTTGATATATACTCTTTAAACCATGAGTTGAATACTCAATAAGACATCAAAGAAAACTAACAAAATATCCCCAGATATAAACCTTAAGAACCAAAAAGAAGATCTGGAGGAAAAATTAATGAGTAGTCTAGTTTTGGGAGAAAAACCAACTACTTATAGAAAATCCAAAGTAATCCTGTTTTTGGAAGAAAACCAACTTCTTAAAGAACTCCAAAGAAATCCTAGTTTTGGAAGAAAACCAACTTCTTAAAGAACTCCAAAGTAATCCTAGTTTGACCCAACAAGCAAAATTGGAAAATCTGGAAAACTAGAAATTATTACAACCTTGGGTTTGATCCATGGAATTTGACAACAAAGAGTCCTAACATGCAGAAACATGAAAATTGTCGAGTCACTTTTCAAAATAAATTAATCAATAACATATGGAGAAGAGAATCTGTTAGTTTCCCCCGGATTACAAGGCTGGCATTATAGAGAACAAGAAGGTTAAGAGAATCTTTTTATTTATTTTATTCTATTTGTGGGTTTGGTATGGGAATTGGAAAATTTGATATTCAGCTCTGTGAGTCCAACCATACTAATTTCTGGGTGAGTGAAATAAGCTGCTGGAATGCTCAAATGGTTGAGCACGTGATCTTTTCCACTGACTTGTTCACAACTATATGAAGAGAGCAACGCTAAATATGCAATAGGTGTAAAATGTAAGCATATAGCCTGAAGTAGCAAATAGCAAGGTAACAACCACATACCAGAAATCCCTTGTGCACTGGTAGCATAAGTAGGCATCATTTTCCCATTTGCATCACCAATACAATACAAGTGAGGAACCTAATGGTAGAAGTATTATTTCAAGAACCAGTTGCAAAACCATACAAAAAATTGTGTTCATGACGGAATGTAAAGATAACAAACCAGATTGCCATTTGCATCAATAACTTGCATACGCTCATCTACTAGAACAAAACCCTGTTGTGTCACTACATTGATCTGCAGAAAAACCAATACAACACTTGAAACACATCTTAACAAGATTCTATTGCACCACAAAACACTTAAAAACTACATTATGGGTTTAAATTACAGTCTTCCCCTGTTTTAGATTGTTGACTCAATGCCTCTGCTTTGTATTTTTGTTGAAAGGGTGATGGATTTTGGATTGAGATTTGGGATTTGGTCTGTCATTCTTATCATCAAAAAATAGAGTTACTAATAAATTGCAACTAAAGTAACCCTACAGTCCATAAAGACAACAAAATTTATAAAAAAAAAGAAAAGAAAAAAAGAATACATAGTTATATTTGTGAAGATGAAGTCCCCAAGAAAGCTCATAGTTATAAGTACCCTAGTTAATGTCACTCAAAATATTGTCACTCAAAATATTGCAAAAAACACAACACATTGTAAAACAGCCGTACTTTGGAGCATCATTGTCCAAAATTTCATAATATAGAGTTCATTATCGGTACCCTAGTTAATGTGTTTGCCACTTGAATTTTTGTTTCCTGTTTCAGAATGGCAAAGGAGATATTTCAAACAAAAAAATACCAACTAATAGTGGATTTTTTGTGAGGTAATTGAGAATACCAACTAATAGTGGATTTTTGGGCTGCAGCCTAATCTGGGTGAAAGGTCTATCTTTCTATGTGGAGTTGATGATAATACCTTCTTTCTCTCTCTCTCTCTCTTACGTATTCCAGTGGGGAGGTTTCCTGTCAAATACCTAGGTGTTCCCCTTATATCTTCTCAACTTAAAACTGAGGATTGTTGCCAGTTAATTGACAGGATGTTAGCTAGAATCAAGCATTGATCTACAAAGTTACTCTCATATGAGGGAAGGGTTGAACCATTCAATTAATTCAATTCCTTTTGTTCAGTATCCAAGTCTATTGTTCCTCAATTTTTATTCTTCCTATCATGAGGAATTTCTTATGGACTAGTTCGGAGCTAAAAGGCCATGCTAAGATTAGTTCGCAGCATATTTTTGCTCCTAAAAGGGGAGGTGGTTTGGGTTTTAATGTCTTATTGATTGGAACACAGCAGCTATCCTAAAAAATATTTGGGCTTTAAGTATGAAAGCTGATATCCTTTGCTTTAAATGGATTCATACATATGTGATTAAAAGCCATTGTTTTTGGTACATGAGTTGTCCAAGTGATATGTCTTGGACTATGAGGAAAATTTTCAAGCTCAGGACTATTGTTGTTTCTCTCATTAAAAGAAGAATGGAATGGTGATGAACATGTCTTTTGCCTAATCCCATTTTTTTATTTGTCATTTATGTTCATGAAATCAATTTTAAATTTAAAAATATCCTAGTTATGATATAATGGCATTTTTTTTTATTCCATTGAAGTAGTCAAAACTAACTAACAGTGTAAAAGATATATATATATACTTCTCACACTAAGTCCTCTATGCTATTTGATTTTATAAAAAAAAATCAAATAATATACAAGTAAATACATAAAACAAAACAAAACAAAATGTTTAAATATTCACTTAACATTGGCTTCCACTTAAACCAGTGAGGCATAGGAATATCTGATTTGATTATAATCCTCCTAGGACCTTTCCTACTTTTGTCATGTTAAAGAATCAAAGTAATACACTGACGAAGTAGAAGATTAAAGAGGCAAAGATCTTTCTTCAAGTGCATTCAAAAATTAAAGAACTCAATGACCAGAAAATCAAACTATGAATGGGTCAATGGAATTGGAATATTGAGCACTAGATGTTTCCAAAGTAACAGCATTAACCCACCTGATTTAATGTTAAGGTCCCAGTTTTGTCACTGCAAATGGTAGTAGCAAAGCCCATGGTTTCACAGGCAGAAAGCCTCCTGACCTGAAGTTCAATATTTGTGAAACATTTAAACATGTACTTTTATGTGTGTATGTATGAATATCAATATCATATGAAGCGACTCAAAGAAAAGATAAATCGCACATACCAAGGCCTTGTCTGACATCATTTTCCTCATTGAGTAGGCAAGGCTGTAATACAGGTAGGGGAGTGCACTTTAAGAAATTAAAGAAGCATAATCTTTGAACTAGATAGTAAAAAAGAGACTGGAATGAGCAGGAAATATGCAGCAAAACTAATGATGGCCCCAGTAAGCAATGATACTGTCAAACTTGAAGATGCTACCAAGGACTAAAGTAACTTAGAAGAAAACATGGAAAAACTAGGAATCAACGACATGTCCTCCAATAAACTTCAAAAAGAGAGTGGCAAGAAAAGATAAGCTCTACCTAACACAATTTTGCTCAACCAACTCCAGATACTTCACAATATTTTTGATCAATTGACATGAGTTAATAAAATTAGAATGACAACAAAAATGACTGAAAGAAGGTCAAACTTACATTAAGGTAACGGCTAAGGGAAGCCCTTCAGGCACTGCAACAACCACAATAGTGACCTAAAAATCCTTCAGGTATTAGTAAAATACTCAGAATAACTATATATGAATATATACTAATTACAAATTATGTCTGTAAAACGGCACATACTGCAACAGTGAAAATCTTAATAACTCCATCCATGGCAGTACCAAACTTAGTATGACCAGCCTTGAATTGAGGAGTTCCATCTGTGTTTTTTGTATGTCCAGTAAAGTATCTGCAGATACTCCAATTTATAAGTTTTACCAGTCCAAACTTTGTTTTTTAGAGAGAAATAGAGAATTGAGGAGAGAACTCAACAACTAAGATTGCAATTACCTTATCAAAAGGACAAACAGAACAACTATAGCTACTCGCAAGTCCAACGAAGCCAATAAATGTTGCAACCCATTTAATCGTACCATCACATAAAATAATATACAAAACACAATTCCCAATTCCCAGTTTTCCTTTCACTTTCCTACTTTTTTCTCACCAACCAAACACAAAACACAAAAATAAAATAGCAAAAAACAGCAGCTAACAAGACAACTGTGCTAGAGAAGCACTAATGTAACAGTAGATACACCAATGTAACAGCATACCAGAAACACATATACAGCAGAACAGAGCAGCACACAGATACAAAGGCACCAGATTAGCAAAATGCACCAGATTAGCAAATTAGCAGATTAGCATAAAATATAACTCTAAATTTTCCATCATGTTTATATTAGCTTCATGTAGGTGATTTCTATGAAATCTTGAAAATGAAACTTTCTATTTATGTAGCTTCATGTAGAGCGAGAGCGAGAGCCAGAGAGAGAGAGAGATGAGAGAGAGAGAGTGAGAGAGAGAGAGAGAGTACCGATTTGAGCTTGAAATGCGAGTAATCGAGGGGTCAGAGTTCAGATCTGAGCTTATGGAAATCACTGAATCTCTGAATCTTTGATGGAGCTTCGAAATCGTTTTGATCTGGAGATTCGAAATCGCTTCGATCTGGAGATTCGATGGAGCTTCGAATATCTGAATCTTTGATGGAGCTTAGAGAGGGTTGAGAAAGAGAGAGGGCTCAGATTCAAAATGATGTGTATGCATATGGTTGAGAGAGGGCTGAGATACAAAATAAGGATTGAAATGGCGCATGTGGTTACCGCATTTGGAGGCGTTTTTAAACGCCTCCGATTATAAAACGGTGCCATTTGGGTTAAAAGAATATGCGGCAATTTATAAACGCCGCTAAATATTAATAATAGTGACGTTTAGAAAAACATCGTTAAAAAAAACGCCACCATTTCTCCTTTTTCCAGCAGTGAATGGTTGAATTTAGTGTGTTGGTGATGAGTTTGAGTCAATTTGGGACATGCATGTGTTTGATTCATGAAATTGAGCTTCAATAGGTTGTAATTTGGGGCTTATACCATGTTAGTACAAGTGTAATTTGAAGTTTGAGTTATTGCATGCAAGAGTTGATGGATGAAATGTCAAGTTAAAGCTCAAGAACATAGCTGGAAAACCCAGAAATCTTGGTGTCCGCTCGAGCGGGGAAACCGCCGATCGAGCGGGAAATTCATGCTCCCAGCATTTTTGCAGACATGGACTCCCGCTCGAGCGGGGAAGTTCACGCTCGAGCGGGGGAGCCATGTAGAGAGGCCTTCCGCTCGAGCGCCAGAATGCACGCTCGAGCATGAATTTGACATAGCCAGTACTTTTGCAGGCCTCTTGGGTCCGCTCGAGCGGGAAAGTCCACGCTCGAGCGGGGGACCCTGTTTTCTGAATTTTGTTTATGCGTTATGTGTCTTGTTTCTGTCCTCTTTCACTTGTAAGTACTCTTAGGCATGCATTGAGCATTGTAATTGAGTTAAAGAGATAAGAATGAAGCCTAATGAGGAAAATGTGAATTTAGAATGGATTGAATCGTTTGTGACCCACATGTGTTATATGATGTGTAGGGTCAAGTTCCAGGGAAAATCCACAAGCCGATCACTGTGAGTAATATCTCGACAAAGATATCTGAAATATGTTATTGTCCAATTGCTTACTTTTATGTAAGTTTATAAATTCGTTGATTTAATTGGTGGACAATGTTTGCTACGCTGAATGAATGGGCCAGAGGCCGTTCTGATAAGAATGAATGAATGGGCCAGAGGCCGTTTTGACAAGAATGAATGAATAGGCCAGAGGCCATTTTGACATAAATGGATGGGCCAGAGGCCATTTTGACTTAAATGGATGGGCCAGAGGCCCTTTTGACATGAATGGATGGGCCAGAAGCCGTTTTGACATGAATGAGTGGGCTAGAGGCCGTTTTGACATAAATGAATGGGCCAAAGGCTAGTTTGACATAAATGAAAGTTTGAATGGGCCAAAGGCTGGTTTGTTTGGAACCACAGTCACTTGACCTAAATTGTGTATATATGTTGAAGGGAAATATGAATTGAGCCCGAGGCCGTCTGATGTATAATGTTCAAATGTATTTTCTTTATTTGATATTATTCACTGGGCTTTCTCTTACGCTCATTCATGTGTTTGTAGGTGAGCCAAGAGAGGTCCAGACCCAGCCTCAGTGAAGTCCGTGTGGAACAACCGAGTTTTGGAGAGTCAGCCCTTGTGTCTCACGCACGAGACTCGTCTTCGCCTTTTTGTCATGCTATCTTGTTTTTGTCTTATTGGCGAGGACTTTGAATATGTCTGTATATAGTTCTCATGGGTTGACTTAGCTTTGGATGAACCTGTCTGTACAGAACCTTGTGTTGTACATATTTTGTTCTGAGTTATTAATATGCATAATTATGGTTTGTGATGATGTGCCATGTAAGCACAGCTCTATGGACAAAGTTTTAAATTGCTTCTATTTGGCCCCCATTAACTCTGTTAAAATACGTCTGGTTTGGTTTGAGGCCGTAGGTAATCTCATGATTACTGGCCGGTTATGTCCTCAACCCACAGGGGTGGGTTCGGGTCATGACAATATTCTATGTACAATGTAATGGATAAGGCGCGCGACCAAACCATATCTTGCCTAGAAAAGGCACGAACACAAAACAGACCACGTCTAACACAGAAATGGTGCCGACACCCTCAGACCACAATTCCCTTAGTGGAATAGGTGCGTACACATAATCATATAACCATGCTTTAACGCGAAAAGTATGGGCACATGCCAGACTAAGTTTAACATGGAAAGGATGCAGGCGATACAATGGATATGCAATGAATGCATGCAATATATTCTATGTACAATACAATGGACATACTAGATGATGTAGTAGTTAGGAAGTGAAGGTACCTTACAGGGGCAATTGGCGATGACTTACCTCAGCAATGTCCTACCTTATGCTGATGTGGGAATCTTCCCCTTCTTCTCGGTTGAACCACAGGTACTACTTTTCTCCCTGGCTATGGTTGCAGCTTTCCCTATTTTCCAACAGGGTGACATACTAGGTTGGTTCAGTATCCAGAATTGAGGCGCATACCCGCTACCTCAACTTATGGGGCTTCCATACAGATTTCAAGTCGAGGATACACCCCTGGGTATTTAAACCAGACTTTAGTCTCGGAAATCCCAAACCTTTGCGTTCTAGGCAACAGCCATTCGAACTCTAGTTTCTACCGTCTCAGTTGATCTCTTAGGAACTCACTGCAAGCACAGGCAGGTGGCTTTACCAGACCACCGAAAGTCGTTCGGGGACGACAAACACCAAAGGAATTGCACCTTTAGAGGATTTAAGGTCTCCTAGACTAGAGAGTGCACAAGACAGTGCGAATGAAGATGCAGGATTTAAGGTCTCCTAGACCAGAGAGGGATGCGAATACGTCCAAGCATGTCTTATGCGAGAGGAGAAAGGTATCCAAATGAGTTCGAGGAAACAGGAATGATCTCACCCGGAGTTCCTTTGACTGAAACACATACAACATCGTCTGGTTGTGCCAGCTTCAAATGAACTGTACATACAATATCGTGCCTCACGGGGTGAGTGGCAATGAACCGCTCTACTCTGATGGGGATCTCCCCTTGTATTCTTCGAACACTTGCCTTCAAATCAAAGAGTTGGAGAACTCTGTATTGAAATTAATGAAATTGAAGGTTGTGGGTACTGAAAATTTTTCGTTTGGTCCAAAAATGGTCTAAGTTGTAAAAAGATTAATTTGAACAAAATCAACTTTTATTAAAACTTTTCAAAACCATTTTCGATATGGATCACAACTGGACACACCCGGAATCTATCCATGAGATATACAACCCCAAATCCAATAACTGGAAAGTTGCCCCTTGTCTGAATAGCACTGCACTGGAGATCACAACCGAACTGTTGGATGCAGAAAAGACAAAGATGGCCAACATAATCACATGGACACAGTTGATGTGGAGGTGTTTATGGCTGGCCTTCAGAATGAAGTTGCCTACGTATCCCGAAGATGGAAATCAAGCCTTATGTAGTTCGGTTCGGGTTCACTCGGGTGTTAACATTCTCCTTTTGCGCTCTAACTTTTGCCAAGGCCGCCCTTTCTGGGTTTTCAACCTTGCGAGCTTAGTTTTTTCTTATTTCAATTTTTTTGTGATTCAACGTTTGCCTAGGTCGCCCTTTCGGGTTTTCGGCCAAGCGAGCCTCTCAGGGGTAGTATTTCTTCAACTTGTCCATGTTGATTGGTTGGGAGAATTTGAGGCCATCTACGTCCATAAGAACGATAGCTCCACCAGTCCAATTAGGTCTGAACTTGCCCCTAGGGTCATGGATGGGAGCTCGGTTGTCTTTGAGCACCAAATCCCCTTCTTTCAGATTCCTGGACTTAACCTTCTTGTTGAAAGCCCTGGCAATCCTACGTTGATAACCTTGGATGTAATACAGTGCTTTCAGCCTTCTCTCGTTGAACATCATGAGTT